>PVIR01013450.1:0-42491 GCA_004026965.1 Petromus typicus
AGCAAGTGAAGAATTCTGGGCCCAATTCATCCGCCACAATTCTAGAGCTTTCACTGGTCACTGATGCCTGATCACTAAGAAAAAGTCCCGTAGTGCCAGGGATTTAGCTCAGCGGTTCTGGCGTCGGCCTGGTAAGCACAAGGTCCAGAGTTCAATCCCCAGTACCGCAGATCACAATGCTGGGCGGGAGACAGGAGGATTGCTGGGATGTCGAGGCTAGCATAGTAAATTCAAGGCCAGCCCAGATTACAAGCAAGACCCTGTCTCCAAAAAAAAAAAAAAATCTTTTAAAAGAAAAAAGTGTCCCTCCCTGCGATTCCCAGCCACCTGTCCCTCCCCAGCCCCCTGGAAGCTGAGTTAGCATCTGTGTCTGTGCAGTTTTCGAGACCTGGGCAGCATGCACAAGCATGAATGCCAGGTAACTTCCTATCTCCCCGGTCCCCAGGTACATACTGTTCTCCACGTACTAGCACTGTGCAGCAACAGACAACTTTGTACACTGCTTTCCCAGGTTCTTTCCCCAAAATCTGATCCTCTCCTGTGAATGAACCATCAATTTTCAAGGCACTGGAGGGTAGGAACAGGTGACTCACTCAGCAGTCTCGAGGTAAACTGGGGGTCCTTCTAGTTTAGGGCCACCCACCTTGCTCCCTGTCCCCGCTCTGCACGCTCATCATCACCCTCCATCTGCCTGTGGTCTAATTACACTAGGTCTCCCTGCTCAGCCTCCCCTCACCAACACCCACTGGACGGAGGGAAGGCAGGCCAATGCAAACACAAGCACTCCCTCCCTCCGGCGCAGACCCGCTCACCTCTGGGGCAGAACACAGAGCTCCCAGGGGGGCGGAGGGCACAGTACACTCCCTTCTCCTCGAGGACAGGAGTCTGGACAGAACGTCCGCACTTCCGGGCCAGGCCCTCGTGGCACCAGCTCCACAGCCGACCTTGACTGCACACCAGCCACGCTCCAGCCCTGTGCCGGCTGCGGTTGCTCCAGTTCGATCTGTTCATCTGTCTACAAGCAACGCCCATGTGCACCCCCGTGGTGTGTCCCCTCTGTGCTTAGCAACACTCCTGCTTTGGGCTTTAACTTACCCAAGGTAACACAGCCAAGAAGGGCAGAATCAGAATCCAGCAGAGCAGAGACGAGTCGATGCCACAACAGAAATGAGGGAATCATGCCAGGCTCAGTGGCACATGCCAGTAGTCCCAACGTCCGGAGGCTGAAGCAGGCTGACTGTATGTTTGAGGTCAGCCTGGATCACACAGCAAGGTCAGGGCCAAACTGGACTACATTCCAAGCCCCGTGTAAGAAGTAGGGGCACCCTGAAGTGGAGTGCCCCCTTACCAAATGAAGAAAAGGGAGCCTCATGCAAGGGCAAGGTCTTTGCTACTAGACAGGGTTCGAGTATGTTCCCTGGACTTCACGTGTTGAACTTCGGCCCCACTGTGAGGGGCTGGAGAGCACAAACTCAGCCCAACTCTGGTCTGTACAGCCAGACCTTTGGGGAGTGACTAGGGCCAGAGAAGAGAACAGACGACACAGTCTCAGAGCACACTCCCTGGCTCTTACCACGTGACGCCCTGGGCCGCTCAGGGCTCTGTCAGTAAGCCCACCACAAGCTGCCAGCTGTGGCGGCACACACCTGTACCCCAGCACTCCTAGAAGCAGAGGCAGGAAGATCCCAAGTGCAAGTCTGGCCAAGTTAGAACTCAGTGAGATTAGTGACTTCAGGACCAGCCTAAACTACAAAGTGAGACATTGTCTCAAAAAGACTGAAAACAAAAGACGTGATCCCCATGTACTTCCAAAATGAGCCAGAATAAGCCCCTTTCCTTTTACAAAGTACCTGCCTCTACGACTTCATCTCAGTGACCAAAAGCAGACTAATACAGCCCTCTGACTTCAAAATTGGGGATCCCTTCCTGGTGTGCCCCACAAGCCACTTCCAGATGTGCAGATGCATCGCTGCCCTCCTCTCTGGACACACACAGCCACTGTGCTATTGTGCACTTGAGGACCAAGCCTACAGCAGACTGGAAAGTGGCAGTTGACGAGCAACAGGTCTGCAGCCGTCTCCTGCCTGGACTTGACTATCCTGGGAGCAGAGGCCCAGGAAATCCTCCCAGCACTTCTCCACAGAAGAAAATAGCTCGAGTTGGAACTTGTGTCCACATGGTCCACCGACAGATTTAGAACTCAAATTATAGCCTCAGCAGGAGTGTTCACAAAGGATTCAAATTAAGCAAGACCCGGATGGAGGCGAGCAGGAGAGAGCCAGCCCCCAGTGAAACCGGAAAGTGAACTGCACTCAGGCAAAGTCGGGCCAGAACCTGCAGAGACACTCAGCACAGGGAGCTCAGCCTGCGGCTTCCAACTCCTGTGGTCAGGGTCCCTCTCCCCTCTCTGGGTCCCTTGTCCCTCTCCCCTCTCCGAGTGGCATTCCCCTGAGACCAGACACAAAGTGGTTACAAGTTACTCAAGTTTCCAGCTGCGTTCATTCCTGTCCTCTGGACCATCTCTCAATGCCATCATTCATCCACTCGGGCTCCTGTGAGCCCTGCCTTTGGCAAAGCAGATAAAATTAGCTACTGGAGTGAACTTGGAATCTAACGTGGGCCATTAAAAAAGTATAGAGGAAATTTGCAAAAGCCATGTAAAAACTTCCTTGGGGCCAGGCTGCAGGCATCCAAAGCTTACACAGAAATGTACTCAGAGCCTCTGTCCAAGCCTACTCTCCTCCCTACCGGATCTAGAATGACCACTTCCTACTTCTTGCCCTGTCTTTCAAACTAGGGCCACAGAAGCAATCGGGGTCCTCTGTTGACTGGGGTGCCCAGAGGGCTCAGGGAGAGAAAAGGCAGCAGGAAGGCCGGAAGGAGCACTCTCTTCTCTTGAGGGGGAAGGGAGGGTGAGTTAGGCTACAGAGGACTGAAGGCCAGCACAGGAAGTGGGTCATCCACAGCAACAGTGTGACAACAGGGAGACCAGCTTTCTGTCCAGGCCCTTGTACCTCTGCCTTGGCCTGCACTAGCTCTGGGGCTCGGGCATGGAATGACCGAGGTGGTTATCTAGCAACTGCCCCTGCTCCCTCATATCCAACAGGCTCCCCTCCCTCCCCCGACACAAAATCCTCCAGGCCCAGGAACTGAGATAAAAGATCAGAAAACCTCACTTTGGCAAGAAAGAAGACCAAGGGCGGAGACATTTTCGGCCTCTCCCTGCACGAGAGGCAAGTGGGTACCTCTTAGAAAAACAGGGAACCTTGAAGTTGGGGGCTCTGAGGATAGATGAGGAGGGTCTTCCTCAGGAAACGAGTAGGAAAGTCTCAAAAAAGTACAAATAAGCTGGATGTGGCAGTTCATGCCTGTAATCTTGGTTCCAGGGAGGCCATGACAGGAAAATTGTGAATTCAAGGCTAACTTATCTCAAAAAATCAAAAAGGAGGGGATATCCTCAGGTGCAAGGAGGGGAGCCCCTGGAAATGCAAGTGACCCCTTCCAGGCAGTGAAAGGATCTGCAGGGTCTCCCACCAAGAAAATGGAATCTCTCAGAAAAATTAGAGGCATATTGCAGATACATGGATCTTTGTAAGTAACTCCTCCTCAAACGACAGGGACACCCCAGGAGAGTCACAAACACCTCAGGAAACTGCAGCACCCATCGATTTGCAGGAGATTTGTAAGAAACACAAACACGTTAGCCAGGTTTGGTGGCACACATCTATAACCCCAATAATCCAGAAGGCTGAGGCAGGAGAATGACTTGGAATTTGGCTTGAACAACTTAACAACAAATCCTGTCTCAAAATAAAACATAAAAATATATTTCAAAACTAAAGATCAGTGGGGCCAGAAATTCAGCTCAGTAGTTCCAGCACCTGTCTTGCAAACTCAAGGACCCGGGTTTGATCCCCCATAACCACATACAATACTGGGTGTGGAGATTCACCCAGCAGCAATCAGTACCACATACCACAGTGCCAGGCCTGGTGACTCAAGCCTGTCATCCCAGCGCTCGGGAGGCAGAGGCAGGAGAATTGCTGTGATGTGAGTTGGAGGCTGAGCTCAGGGCCAGCCTGAATCACAAAGCGAGACCCTGTCTAAAAAAAAAAAAAAACTAAACAAGGGGCTGAGGAGTTCGCTCAGTGGTTCCGGTGCCTGTCTTGCAAGCTCAAGGGCCCAGGTTCGATTCCCCAGTAACCACATACCATACTGGGCGTGGAGACTCATGCCCAGCAGCAATCAGTACCACATACCACAGTGCCGGGCGTGGTGGCTCACGCCTGTCATCCCAGCACTCGGGAGGAAGAGGCAGGAGGATTGCTGTGATGTGAGTTTGAGGCTGAGCTCAGGGCCAGCCTGAACCACAAAGCGAGACCCTGTCTCAAAAAAAAAAAATAACTAAAGATCAGTGTGAGGGCTCTCAGGTCAGTGCTCAGGTCTGAAAAAAAAAAAAAAAATTAGTAAGTAGAAGAACCCAATCCTCCAACAGACCGGTGTCCCAGTAGGGATGGGGCCTCAGGAAAGTGAAGGGAGTCATCAAAAAGTAGCTGTTCCATCAGACCGGGGAGAGCTTAGAAAAGAGGAAGAATCCTCCAAAAAGAATTCTGACAAAGCAAGAGCACTGCAGGTAGGGAACTTGGAGGAGAAAGCCAGTTAAACAAGCAGGGACAGAAAAACTCGGCGGCCATTGGAGAACCATCAGAAAAGGGGAAGCCCAGCAGGGACCCCTTCACCGAGGCCCCTGGAGCAGCAGGATGGTCTCCAGAGGTCAGACTTCCCCATAAACAGGCGAGGGGATCCCCTCAGCACCCAGGAGCATCTCCTGAGGGAGGTGGGCCTCACTCCTCCAGGCAAGGGATACCCAGTGAGGCAGGGGCTCGGGATGGGTGAGGGAGGGCCCCTCAGACAAAAATGCCGCGCTTGGCTTTGCAGCCACCTCAAGTTCAAGCCCAGCCCAGGCAACTGAGCGAGACCCTGTTTGAAAGCAAAACTTGTAAACGGGCTGGGGATATAGCTCAGTGCAAGTCTGTCCCAGCCTGCGTTCAATCCCCAGTAACAAACACTACAAAATAAATTAAAAAATAAACAAACAAAGGGTCTTCTCCTCAGAACAGGAATCTCCTTGAAGAAATGGGGAAAGATCTCCGAAAGACCCCAGAAAAGACGACCGGGTCCCTCCGAGAAGCAGGAAGTCCCTCCGAAGGTAAGCCGGCCCACGGAAAGGCAGGAGCACCTCAAAAATGAGGAACTCCCCTGGCGCACGCTTGTGATCCAGCACCCGGGGAGGCTCAGGCAGACAAGTCGCCAGTCTGAGCCCCGACTGGGCAACCTGGCTAGACTCTATCACGAAATAAAGAACTGTTAAAAGTGGGAGCTGCGAACGCGGACCTCGGGGTCCACCCCAGTACTGCAGTCAGCCGACCAATCAAGTTAACCCGCAGAAGGAATGGAGAACTCTGCTCAGACACACACAGGAGGCCTCCTCTCGGAGATGGGGTTCCCCTACGAAAATGGGGGGTGTCCCGCAGGAAAGTGAAGGAAAGGGCGTGCTCAGGAAACGGGGTGCCCTTGGCGCGAGGCCCCTCGGCGCGGAGCCCCTGCGGACGCGGGTCCCCTCCACGCGGGTCCCCTGCGGGCCTGGGACGCGGACGAGCGGCGGAAGCCCCGAGCGCCGGGCACCGGAAGCGGGGACCCGCGCGGCGCCGGCCCCTCGCTCACCAAGTTGCGTGGCGTCCCCGTCGCCGTCCCCCGCGCCCCGGGCCGGTCTCAGCGGCGCTGCCGGGTCGGGTCCGGTCGCGTCCCACGGTGGCGACTCCCTCAGGTGGCGCCCGCGGCGGCGGCGGCGGCGGCGACAGCACGACCGACGACCGACGACCGACCGACGACGCGGGCGGCAGGGGTGCGCGTGCGCGCGCCGGGGCGCTGACCCTGGGCGGGAGGAGCCGCTGCGCCGCGCTGGGAGCAGCCGCTCGGTCTCGGCTCAGTCTCACACTGAAATTGCCCGCTTCACAGCCCGGCTTCCCCGGTTGCTAGGCAGATTTCGCCTCTCACACTTCCGGGTTGAGGCGCGTCTCGCCGAGTGGCGGCGCAAAAGGCCAATGAGGACCGATTGGAGAGCCCAGGGTCCGCACCCCACAGAGGGCGGGGCAAGCCTCAGGACAGACAGCCTCTGACGGCCAATGAGCGCACGGGCCGGCTGGCCCTCGGGATAGCGCCGGTGGCTGGGGCGGGCCTAAAGGGGCGGGAGATAGTGACCGACAAGAGGCTTACCAATGGAAGAGTGAAGCGGGCGGCAGGACCAGTCAGAAGGCCTGAGGAGGCGGGACTTGCGCTTCGGGGCGGGAATGCTATGAGGGTGGGGACTGTGGGACGCGTCAGTTCGTGGCCGGCTCCCTTGGACCTTTGGGGACGTTTCTCCTGGGCCGCCTGGCGACTGGCTGGGCAGGGGGTTCCCCGCAGTGCGCAGCAGGGGCGCCCCACCCACAATGCACCGGAGCTGCCCTGCCGGCGGGCGTGGCAGCCGGAGGCGCCTGCGAGCGAGGAGAGCGGCTAGGGCGGCCAGGCCTAGTCCCTGCGGATGGCCGCGACCTCGTGGGGGGTGGGGGGCCCTCAGCGCCGGCCGGCCCTGGCCGCGGAGACGTCGGGGTTCCTGCAGTCTTGGTGAAGTGGGGCACGCGTGCCAGGCTTGCGCTCCTGGGACCATCAGCCTCCTGCATGGGGACGGTTTTGCAGAGTTAGAACTTTGGGGCCCTGCCCACCCCATCGAGGAGAATCGGGGGATTCAAAGGCCATAGAGCTAGTGGGGGAGCATCCTCTGCCACTGGGAGCTCTACTGCAGCCACCGTCCCGACCCTGCCATGCTGTGGGACTCCAGCAGCGTCGCTCTTGTTTGTTTTCTAGTGGGTTTTGTTCTGTTAAGTTTTGTTTGAAACCGGGTCTCACTATATAGCACAGGCTGGCCTGGAACCCAGGACTCAGGCAGTCCTCCTGCCCCCAGCCTCCCAAATGCTGGGATTGCAGGCTTGCACTGCAAGGCCCAGAAGATCCTGTTTTCCATCCTGACCCCAAGAAGGGAAATTGGAGGTTCCAAGCGCCTGGCTTCTTTCTCCAGAGAATTAGAACAGATCAATGCCCTCTCGGTGGATTGGGGTGGGGGGGAGTGTTTTGGTTTGTTTCTTTTAAATGGTGGCCTCACTTTGTAACCAAACCGTCCTCGGAAGAATCGCAGCAGTGGTCCAGCTTCAGCTCCAGAGGGCTGGGATCACAGGCCGTCTGCCACCTCACCCCGTTACTAAAGAAATCCCTGGGAAGGGCGCTGCCCACCTCCAGCTGCTTCGGCCATTTCACACCTCCTTCTGGAGAAAAGCCCCTAAAAACAGCCTTTCCCCTCCAAATTCCCCACCTGTTTTATCTTGAGGCTTTTTGTTTGTTACTTTGGTTTCATTTGTTTGGTGAGCATTGAACCTAGGGCCCTCAGATGGAGCTACAGGCCTGGGATTTTGCTCAGTGGTTCCAGTGCCTGCCTTGCAAGCACAAGGGCCCGGTTAGACCCCGGTAACCACTTACAAGAACGCCGGGTGTGGTGACTGACGCCCACCAGCAGTCAGAACCACATATCTCAGAGCCAGCCGCCGCGGTGGCTCACGCCTGCAGGCCTAGCACTGGGGAGGCAGAGGCAGGATGGCTGAGTTCAGAACCAACCGGGCCGACAAAGCCATCTCAAAAAAAAAAAAAAAAAAAAATCGAGCTACACCCTTGTTCTTTTTGGCAGTGCACACCTGTAATCTCAGTACTCAGGAGGCCAAGGCAGGAGGAGTGCTCTGAGCTTGAAGCAGGCCTAAACTACACAGCAACACGGCCTTGTCTCAGTGTTACTAATTTTATTTTGAGACAGGGTATCCCTGACTTCCTGCCTCAGTGCTCACAGATAAGCACCACCAGGCCTTGCTCCTCCTGGGTTTAGTTTTGTTTTGTTCGTTTTTATTTTCTGTTTTTGTGATACTGGGGACTGAACATGGACGCTTGTGCTTGCAAGGTAGGCATCTGCCACTGAGCTAAATCCCCAGCCTGCCCGTGTTTTATTAGTTTGTACAACTGGGTGGGGATAATTTTCCTCCGCAGTTGTCCACTCTTCACAGGGGACACGGGACGCGGGGAAGGAACACAGGGCTTTCACACTGAACTACATCCCCAGCCGCTTATGTTCACTGTCTCGGTTGCCCAGGCCGGGCTCTAGCTAGTGATGCTCCTGCTTCAGCCTCCCTCGGTGCAGAGATTGTCGGCACGGCACCAGGAGAGGCTGAATCCTCTCCAAATTCTCATTTTCTCCCTGATGTGAGTCTGTTCAGATGCTGGGCAGAGGCTTCCCAGAAGCCTCCTTTCGTCCTGCTGGTGCCTGACCCAACGGATCTCAGCCACACTGAGTCCCGCCGCCCTGCTGCCTCTCCTGTCTCCCCAGTTCTCAGAGCCTGGTCAGATCTCTGCCCTCGAGGACCCAGCTTGGTCCTTAACAGGCAACCAGATGTGCCAAGAATCACAAATAGCAGAAGGGCAATAGGCATGGTGCTATAGACCCCACAACCCCAGCTCTGCGGAGGCTGAGGTGGGGGGCTTACGAGTCCCAGCACAGCCTTCACAGTTGACTTTCTGTTTTATGGTGGGTTTTCTTGGGTTTTTTTTAGGTTTTTTGAGACAGGGTCTCGCTTTGTTCAGGCTGGCCCTGAGCTCAGCCTCCAACTCACATCACAGCAACCCTCCTGCCTCTGCCTCCCGAGTGCTGGGATGACAGGCGTGAGCCACCATGCCCGGCACTGTGGTGTGTGATACTGATTGCTGCTGGGGTGAGTCTCCACGCCCAGTATGGTATGTGGTTTCCGGGGATTGAACCAGGCCCTTGTGCTTGCAAGACAGGCGCCGGAACCACTGAGCTAACTCTCCGGCCCTCTGTTCCATTTTTTGACACAAGGTCTCACTGTAGAGTTCAGGTTGGACTTGAACTCATTAGACAGGCCTCAAATTCACAATTCACAACAATCCTCCTGCCTCAGCTTCCCCAGTGCTGGAGTCACAGATGTAAGACACCACGTCCTACCTGAAGCCAGATCTTTTCTCTGAAACACACTGTGGGCAGTGCTCTGGTCCTGGATATAGACCCAACGAGTCCCCAAGCCCCACAGTGAAGGACAAGGGGGACTTCGGCCCTCAAAGCCACCAAGACACCTTTGTCCAGGCAGTGTGGAAAAGCAGTGAGTTTATTCCAGACCACACAGTTTCCGAACTGATAGGCAAATGCCAGGACCTGTGATTTTCTGTTGCCTTTTAATTTCAAGAGTACCCTGAGAATATCTTTGATTTATTTCTTCTAGGATAAAGGCCACCTCAGACCAGAGAAGTTAGTGAGATGAAAGGCCATCTGTGTAGTCTGGAGGCCTAAGCATAAACAGCAACTCCTTCAGGGGTGTGGCGTGGTGGTAGAGCACCGGTTTAACATAAGGCCCCTGGTTCCATTCCCAGCACCATGGAAATATTAAAATTTTAAAAATAGCCAGTTGCAGTTCAGGGATTTAGCTCAGTGGTTCTGGCCCCTGCCTTGCAAAGGCAAGGGCCCGGGTTCAACCCCTGGTAACCACATACAACAATGCTGGGCGTGGTGGCTCACGCCTGTAATCCCTGCAACCCGGGAGGCAGAGGCAGGAGGATTCCTGAGTTCAAGGCTGAGCTGAGGACCAGCCTGAACTACAAAGCAAGACCATGTCTAAAAAAAACCCAAAAAACAAAAAAGCCAGGTGTGGTGGCTCACACTCATAATCCCAGCACTCAGGATGCTGGGGCAGGAAGACACAAGGTGTGGGAAGCCAGGCTCAGCCACACAGTGAGTCAAGACCCTGTCTCCAAAACTAATAAAAACAAAAACAGTCAAAGTCAGGGAGGCTGACACAGGAGGATCACAAACTCAAGGCCTTGTCCTAAGTTGAAAATAAAAGCCTCTGGGGCTGCACCTGGTGGCAGAGCAATCACCCAGCATGCATAGGTCCAGAGTTCAATCCAACATCAGACCACAAAAAACAAACAGACGAAAATGCTCTCAGCGCTGGGGCATGGCCACCCTCACCTACAATCCAGCACTCTGCAGGCTGCGGCAGAACTGTACAGAGTTTGAGACCAGCCTAAAACAGAGGAGACGTGCCTCAAAATTGTTGCTGTTCTTGTTGGCTGGAAAAAACCTCATTCTTATCCTTACAGAATCCAAATCGAGTGGATGTTCTCAAAGCGGGGAGGGTGCCCCGCCAAAATGGCATCGCGGCCACAGCTCAGCGCGGACGCCCGAGAGCACCAGCACCGAGACCTGCAAAGGCCCTGTGCTCAAGCCTCCGAACGCAGGGGCGGGGCGACGAGGGCACGTGACCCCTGCCCTCCTCCGCCGCGCCGATTACATCTTTGCGCCCAGGCGTGTCCTTCCAGGCCAGGAAGCCTTGTAGCTGAACTGGATTAGTGACATTCACGTCCAGTGGGGACATGACCCCGCCACTCTTCGCTGGCAGGGGAGGCGGGGCCTCAGTGCTAGCTACAAAGCAAGGGCCAGGCTGGCCCCACCCTGGACACTTCCCATCCGGTCCCTTTGTAGCTCCCTTGGAAAAGCAGGGCTGAGGCTCATGTCTGTGGTCCTAGCTCAGGGGAGGCTGAGGCAGGAGGACCGCTGTGAATTCAAAGCTAGCCTGCGATACACATCAAGACCCTGTTTCAAAAAACCAAAACAAAATAAAAAGATGTCTTTGGAGGGATTTAGCTCAGTGGTTCCAGTGTCTGCCTGGCAAGTGCAGGTCACGCCTATAATCCCCACACTCGGGAGGCAGAGGCAGGAGGACTGCTGTGAGTTCAAGGCTGAGCTCGCACCCAGCCTGAACTACAAAGCGAGACCCTGTCTCTAAAGTAATAATAATAATAAAATAAAATTAGCCAGGTATAGTGGCGCACATTTGTAGTTCTAACACCAGGGAGACTGAGATAAAAAGATCGCTGTGAACCCCAGGCCGGCCTGAACTACTTAATGAGAACCTCACCTTTAACCCAGTGCAAACGCCCTAGGTTCAGGCCTCAGCACAATGAAAAAGAAAGAGAAGAAAAAGGAGAGAAAGGTCTTGATATGTTGCAGTGGTTTCTTAGCTGGCCCTGAATTCCTGGGGTAAGCAATCCTCCTGCCTCAGCCTCCCAAGTAGCTGGGACTACGGGTGATTCCCACCATAGAGCTTCCCACTCAAGAGCTTCTTTTTCTTTTTTTGATACCTGGGAGCAAAATCAGAGCCTTGCATGTGCCAGGCAGGCGTAGCACCGCTGAGCCCCGTCCCCAGCCGCTTTCACGGGCTTCTTCACTGCCGTTCTCAGAGCCCAGAGTTACTTGGCAGCTGCTATGACTCACCCCCTTGCCTGGTTTTGTTTTTTGTCTCTTGGTCGTTTTGTTTTGCTTTCAGTCAGTTCAGTCTGCCGCTGACCTTGCTTGTAAACCAAACTGGCCTCAAGCCAGAGACCCTCCTGCCTCAGCCTCCGAAGTACAAGTGTGGGGCTGTCTGGCTTCACTGCCCTTTTGAATTTGCAAAAAAACCCAGAAGAGGCAGCGTGGGGTGCCTGAGGGAGAACCGGCCATCCTTGGGGAGCCCTGGATTCTCCCAGAAGGCCCTGCGGGTCCCACTGGCGCCACTTCCTCCTCTGGGCTGGGCTGCTCCCACCCACTCAGGCGCTGGGCTGGGCTGCAGGAAGTGGCCTCTGGCTCTGACCCAGGCAGGCCAGCCTTGTCCTTCCTGCCATGTGGCCTCAGACACACCCTTGCCTCCCGAGGCTCTGGCTTTTTTCATTTTTATTGAGGCAGTGTCTGGCTGTGTAGTCCTGGCCAGCTTTGAATTCACTGTGGGACCCAGGCTGATCCTGGAGATCCTCCTGCCACAGCCTCTCAAGTGTTCGCATCCTTCTGAATTGTCGCCTAGTCCTAACTCTCAGTGCAGACAAGACAAAGGGGGAAGTCTTTTCTCCTAGAAGTTCAGGACCTGGTTGGTTCAGTGGGGATGCCCAGTCCCAGGGATCAGGCCTCGAAACCTGATCACTAGTCCCGCAGGGTCCCGTTCAGGGTCTGTACCAACACTGATTATTGGTCTGTGTTGAGGTCTGGGGATCAAACCCAAAGCCACACCGTCCCCTTGAGCTGCATCTCTGCTCCTTTGTACCTTTAATTTGGAAACAGAGTCTCACTTAGCCACCGAGGCTGGTCTTAGATTTGGAACCCTCCTGCCACAGCCTCCTGAGTAGTGCGATTGCAGACATAGGCTACTTCCCTTGCACCCAGACTTTTTGATTTTAGGGGGTTTGGGGGAGGCTAGGATTACTTTGATTTGTACACACAGAAGTGTGGCAGACGTGCTGCGCTGCAGTTGAGACCACATGCTGGACGACGAGAACGTGGGCACACCCTGGTCTCTGTCTTAGGTTTCTCAGGCAGGGTCCTGCCACGTACCGGAGCCTGACACTGAACTCACAGGGACCCTCCTTCCTCAGCTCCCAGTTCCTGGGCTCACAGGCGCGTGCCGCCATCCACGCCCAGCTCCAAAGGCCACCCTCCCGAACCTGCAGGGGAATTAATTTTGCAGGGGTGTGGGGCCCAGCTGAGCTCTCCGGTGACTCGGGACACGGGGAGTTTGGGTCCAGCCTCATTCCCGAGAACCAGCCACCCCACACCCAGGCTGGCCCCCCATGGAAAGGGGGGTCTAAGTGGTGCCATCTAAGGAGGAAAAGCTGTAGGGGTGAGGTCAAGGAAGCTCCCTCGCTGATGATGGGAGCAGTGTTGAGCACCTGGCTGTGGTGGCCCACACCTGTCACCCAGCACTTGGGAGGCTGAGGCAGGAGGATCACGGCAAATTCAGGGCTAGCCTGGGCTACACAGCAAGAAACTATCCTAACAAAACAACCCAAAGAAAGAAGAAAACACATGGCACCCAGTGAGGTCTGCGCACAGGTCGACCGAATCCTGTCTGTGCACACGCTCCGCCGGGTCGCAGTCAGTGCCGGCCGTGGACTGCACCAGTCAGCTTGACCGAGCCGTTCAGCGCAGGGGCAGCTGCTCGGCCAGCAAACCCAGATTCTGTTTCTTCTTGCCACCAAAGGCTGCACCCAAGGCCTCAGCGCGGAGACTCATCCTATCTCCAGCCTTTGTAGAAAGGTTTCATTTTAAGGCAAAGTCTCACTAAACGCTCCAGGCTGGGCTGGAACTTTGACGCTCCTGCCTCGGCCTCAGGGAGCCTGAGACCTCACCCGGCGAAGCGCAGGCGTTCTGGGGCCTTGAAAACCCTCTGAGGCCTGAAGCCGTGACCTGGAGCTGCTGACTGCGCTGGGCCCAGCTCTGGCAGGAGGCTCACGGGGTACGGTTCCAAAGGCTTTGCTGCACCTGTACCACCTTTCTGCGGGCACAGCCTAGGAGCACACACTCACCTTCTCCTTATGCCAGGCAAGAGCTCAGAGGTGTCCTTGTCTGCCACCCCGCCGCAGCCTCCTCTGTGCCAGCTCTGTGCTTGGCCTTGGACGCACCTCCCCACCCCAGCGGGCTCCGGAAGGGTGGTGCTGTAGCTTGCACTGAGTGTCACTGGCTCTCCCTGGCCTGGGCTTCAGTGACACTTCCTGGCACCCAGTGACCTCACAGGGGTAGCTGTAGATGCCCGGTGCCCGCTTGTGCAGGGGGCAGCCCTCCATAAATGCCACGAGCAAGGTCGGCAGTACCTCCTGCTGTGGGCACCGGAGTGGCCAAGGCTGGCCTCTAACGCTTAGTGATCCTACTGCCTCAGCCTCTCGAGTTCTGGGTGACAGGTGTGTGCCACCTCGCCCAGCCAAGGTGCTCTGGCCTCGGGACGACTCCGCCTTGCTCCTGGAGAACCTGGGCCCTGTCTCATGTACTGGGGACCTGAGTAGCAGAAAGGGAAGGTCACCTGGCATCGCTGTGGTGGGCAGAGCCTGGCCACCCTGGAGCTGGTGGTGCCCTTCAGCCCAGCCTTCCGGGGGACTGGGACTGGCACCTGGCACACTTGGTGGAGCTCTGGGCCTGCCATGCCCCCTGGTGGCCAAGGTCGGTGCAGGCCCTGGGGCAGGGCGAAGGCTCTGGAGATATACTTCCGGGTCATAGGTCACAGCAGCTCTTCTAAGCAGCCTGTGCTTAACCCTTTCTGGTTGTGGGCCCTATAACTGCTGGGTGTGGGGTGCAGACCTGTGATCCCAGAATCCGGCAGGCTGAGGCAGGAGAACTGCCAGCCTGAGCTACCTACCCAGTGAGATCCTGTCTAAAACAAAAAGACGCCAGGTGTGGTGGCTCATATGTGTGATCCCAGCGTCTAGGAGGCCGAGGCGGGAGGACTGCGTGAGTTTGAGGCTAGTCTGGGTGACACTGTGAGACCCTGTCACAAAAAAACTAAAAACGGGGCCGGGGAGTTAGCTCAGTGGTTCTGGCGCCTGTCTTGCAAGCGCAAGGGCCCGGGTTCGATCCTGGGTTAACCACATAACAATACTGGGTGTGGAGACTCACGTCCAGCAGCAACCAGTACCACATACCACAGTGCCGGGCATGGTGGCTCATGCCTGTAATCCCAGCACTCGGGAGGCAGAGGCAGGAGGGCTGCTGTGATGTGAGTTTGAGGCTGAGCTCAGGGCCAGCCTGAACCACAAAGCGAGACCCTGTCTCAAAAAACCTAAAAAAAACCCCCCAAAACTAAAAACAACCACAGCTGCAGCCCAGTCTGGGTGAGTGAAATCCTGTCTCCACATCAGAAGGGCCAGGATGTAACTCTGGGCCTAGGTTCTTGCCCGGATCACAAAAAGAAAGAACCAGGAAAACGACTCTTTAAAATAAACATAGCTCTAAGTGTTCACCAGCCTGTTCTCTAGTCCTTAGCAGCCAAGGTATCCAAACACCCAAGGTGTCAAATTCCTGCGGAAGTTCATCTTTTCCTTCCCGCCCTGCGCCCTTGGGCTCACACTGAGCTTGAACTTGAGCTGAAAGAAGAAAACCAGGAACTGGACTCCTCCTTGGGGACCCACAGGCCGTACGGAGAGGACCAGGGTCTCTGCAGCCGCTGACTCCATCTGGGTCTGGTGAGGCACGGCCCGACTCCTCCCCTGCCCGGTGGCACTGAAGCCCGTGGTCTCCAGCTCTGGCAGAGGCCAAGGGTTACGTCGAGGAAGCGACCCTTCGGAGCTTCGAGACCGGATCTCAGCGTGCAGCCCACGCTGGCCTCAACCTCCTCACGACCCCCTGCCCCCGCCTCCGGAGTGCCGAGACCTCAGCGGTGCAGCGCTCCATCGTCAGAGGGCCTGCTGCCCCGGCCGTGGCACCACTTGCTCTGCCTCATGGGCTGGGCTGCCCTCCTGGCTATTTCCTTGCGGTGCTTGGCCAGCCCCTTGGCACTGAGGACCTGTCCTATCACCTCCCACCTTACACAGTAGTCACACACCTGCCCAGAGACCTGTCTGGCCCACGTCTCTTCTTTTTTGTTCTGTTTTTGAGACAGGGCCTCGTTTTGTAGCTCAGGCTGGCCCTGAGCTCACTATGTAGCCCAGGCGAGCCTCCAACTCACAGCAACCCTCCTGCCTCTGCCTCCCGAGTGCTGGGATGACAGGCGTGAGCCACCACGGCCAGCACTGTGGTATGTGGTGCTGATTGCTGGTCGGCAAGTCCCCATATCCGGCATTGTATGTGGTTACCAGGAATCAAACTTGGGACTTTGTGTTTGCAAGACAAGCAGCAGAACCACTGAGCTAAATCTCCAGTCCAGACCCCACCCCATCCCTTTCTTATTCTTTGAGACAGGGTCTTGTGAAATTGTCCAAGCTACACTTGAACTTGAGATCTTCCTGTCTCAGCCTCCTGGAAGGCTATGATCATGGATGTATACCACACCTGCCCCCCACAAACCATGTTAAAATTTGTCCCTTCCAAGAAAGGTATTTCTTTTCCAATACTGGGGTACTAGACGGTAGGGCCTTAGGGGATTAATCCTGAGGGTAGAGTCCTTATAAGTGGGATTATAAAAGAGGCTCCGGTCAAGGCTGGTGAATGCCTATAATTCCAGCTCCTAGGGAGACTGAAGCTAGATTATCTCATTTTTGTTGTTGTTATTTTGTTTTTGAGACCGGCCCTGAGCTCAGCCTCAAACTAATTTCACAGCAATCCTCCTGCCTCTGCCTCCCGAGTGCTGGGATGACAGGCGTGAGCCACCACGCCCGGCGCTGTGGTATGTGGTACTGGTTGCTGCTGGGTGAGTCTCCACGCCCAGTATTATATGTCGTTACCAGGGATTGAACCCGGGTCCGTGGGCTTGCAAGACAGGCGCCGGAACCACTGAGCTAAATCCCCGGCCCCTAGGATATCTCATTTGAGGCCAGCCTGGGTAGCTTAGTGAGACTGCCTCAAAAAACAAAACTCCACAGGATGGGAATGTAGCTCAGTGGCACCTGCCTGGCTGGCAAGTGTGAGGTCCTGAGTTCCGTCCCTGGTACTGGAAAAAAAGAAGAAAAAGGAGTTGGAGATGTAGCTCAGTGCAAAAGCCCCAGGTTCAATCCTCAGAACCACGAAAACTGAAAGGGCCCCAGAGCTAGGGACCCCAATACCACGACAGAAGAGATCCCTCACGACCTGAGTGAGGTACCGTGAGACTGTCTTGAACAAAAAAGGAAAACAATCGGGAGGCAGAGGCAGGAGGATTGTGATGTGAGTTTGAGGCTGAGCTCAGGGCCAGCCTGAACCACAAAGCGAGACCTTGTCTCCAAAAACCTAAAAAAAAAAAAGGAAAACAAGATACACGTAGGCCAGCCTCACAGGTGACAGCCCAGCACTGACAGCTGGACTTCTGCGCTCCTGTGGGCACAGCTGGTGGCACTGCAAGGACCGCGGGGAGCTCTCTTCAGTGTAACCCTGAGGTGCAAGGTTCTCAGCCCGGGTTCCTATCACACAGCTGATCACTGTCCTAGGTGACACCATGTAGCCCTCAGAGTCTCACCAAGCTACTCAGGCTGGGCTTTTGAGATTCTCCTGTCTCAGCCTCCCGGGCCCAGTCCCACCCACACTAAGGACAGAGACCATACTGGACCTGGTTGGGAGGGTGGTGGGGGGAGGCAAGCAGGAAGAGGGGACACCGAGGGCCCCCACCTTGGTAGGACTAGACACAGGAGTCTGATCAGCCAGAGGCGATGCCTTTCCATCTCTAAGTCCGCAGATGGCGGCCTGTTAGTGTTCCCTGCAAGCCCTGGGTGTCGAGCCCAGGAAATTCTGAGCTACGCTCCAGCCCTCACTTTACATTTGGAAAGAGGAGCCTGCTAAGTTGCACAGGGTGATATCGACTTGAGACCTTCCTGCCTCAGCCTTCTGAGCAGCTGGGATGATGAGGGACTGTCATACAGAGGGCCAGCAGTTGTGCAGGAAGTGAGGCCATCTCTAGGGTAGAAGGGGAGAGACAAAGACCGGTGAACGGCAGCTCTTGTCAATTATTTTACTTAGAATATATAGGAAAAGATACCCACAAACAGGAAGCTAAACTACAGTTAACTCTGAAACAAGTTTTGTATTTACAATTCATTCCTGATTAAAAGCACCAGCTAGAAAGTTACAGGCTGCTAATAAAACAGTACAAACCATTAAAAGACTCCATGCCCGACTTGGGGACGCTGCCCAGACGGCCCCGCCCCGCCTGCACTCAGGATCCATCCGACCCTCCCGGCACAGGCGGGCGGAGAAGCCGGGCCGGCCACGAGGAGAGGGTCACACACCCCGGGGGACAGAGTGTGCAGCAGGGGCGGCTGGGAGGATGCGCCCACACACACACAGGTTCGGACGCTGTGACGCGAGGGGAGCGTTAAATATGGAGCACTGGGTTTTGTAAACTCGAGTTCCCTCTCCTTAACTTCACACAGACAGACAGGGTGCAGCGAGAAGCCTGGCGTGGAGAAGGCCCTCCTCTGTGGCTCTCATCCCCGCCTCACACGGACGCCCTGGAAGCAGAGGCTTCAATAAATAGGCCGGACAGACATGACAGTGGGTGCGATCGCGGGCCGTCTGGAGGGCCAGCGCTGGCGGGGGGGCCCTGAAGACACAGGAGAGGGACCACGCCCCTCACACCGGGGAGGGGGGCGCACAGGCGGCTCCCTCGAGCTCTGCCAAGCGCTGCGACCTGGGCAGCTCGGACGCGCTGGCGGCGGTGGCACGGGCCACACTCACTGCAGGCTGAGGCGGAGGGCAGGCCCTGCTCTTCCCGGCTGGCCTCTGGGGTGGACACAGGCTGCAGCTCCAGGCTGTCTCAGAACCTCGGCACGCCCAGACGCACAGGTTGCGCACGTGCCCCCATGGTGGGGGTGGTGACTCTGCAGATCCGGTACGATGCCAGGGAGGGGCGAGCTGCAGATGCTGGGGCTGTGCCCTGTGATGCCTACCGCCTCTCCCTCTGCCTCGCGCGAGCAGCAGACACCAGCAGCACAGGCACTCAGGTGAGGGGCGGGCCAGGCGCCGGGTGACGCGGGGAGACATGGATGTGGCCGTGGCCAGGCAGCTGCGGTCCTCTAGGGTGGCTCCGGATGTGGTCCTGCATCCCACCTCCGGGCTCAGTGCCAGGTCCTGGTGTGAGGCGGGACTGGGCAGCGAGTGAACGCCCTGTGCCCAGGACAGCAGAAGCGTGCTGGTGGCGTCTGGGCTCGGCTCACAGCAAGCTGGCCAGGCTGGTGTTGGGCCCGTTCTGCGCCTGGAACTGCACAGGGGGCGGGCCGTCCGTCCACTGTGGGAGAGGGCGCAGTGAGAAGAGCCTGAGGGGGACAGCCAGGGCCCAGCGCCCGCAGCCCCCGCCGACCAGGCCGCACCGTGATCAGATTGTGCTCAGGGAGGCTGCAGGCCTCGATGTGGTCCTGCAGCAGCTGCTGCGAGAAGTTCTGGTGCATCTGGGCGGCCTCGTGGGCGTCGATGGCGTTGCCGCAGGCCTTGTTCAGGTCTGAGGGTGGGCGGGGTCAGGCCAGCCCTGCCCTCCCCACCCTGCCGCCCACAGCCCACGGAAAGCACCGGGAGTCACGCTGCCCTGCCCTAGGACATCCAGCTACTCTGGTGAGCAGGGGCACCGGGTCCTCAGGGGTGTGGCCGGGCAAGGGAGCCGGGCACAGACCGCGACCCCGCACGCACCTCTCAGCAGGGCTGAGGACCAGAGCTGCACCGACATGTCCGGGATCTTGCTGGCCAGCTGCATGGCGGGCACCACCATGTTGTTACTCTCCTGCCAACCAAGAGCAGCCGGGCACTGGAGGGGCGGCAGGAGGCCGGGCCCCGCTGGAGCCTGCACAGCGCACACTCCCAGGGACACTCCTACCCCAGCCTCCTACAAAGGCCTGTCAGCTCAGCGCTCAGGAGGCCGAGGCGGAGACCACTAGGAGCTCAGCCAGCCTGCCTATACAGAGACAGTTTCAAAAAACAAACAAAATAACCACCCCACAGTCAAACACAACAGGTCCCCTCTGAAGAGCCGCTGGTCCACGTGGCAAAGGCCAGGGCCCGGCTTCAGGCTCTGCCTGTGCCCCACACACGCATGGTCAGGGCGGCCACTTGGTGTCTCCGCTGCAGGCAGAGGTGTGGAGCACAGCTAGCGTGAAACCCAGCAATGCCAAGCAGAGACTGTGCACCTTCAGTCCCGGGCCTGAGGCTGCGCAGGCGGGGAGGAGGCAGGTCCCCCACAAAAGCTGGCTTTCTGGAGACTGCAGCGGACCTGGGACCCCCCGCCCCCCCGGGCTTCAGGGATGTGCTGCCCCTGCTCTGGCCACGGCCAGGAGGGTGTCCCAGCCACAGCTGCCAGCAGCTCAGGGACCTTCATTACCCTGGCCATGGGCAGGAGCGTGTCCTGGCCACAGCTCCCAGCAGCCCAGGGACCTTCAATACACAGCTGAGACTCAAAAAACCCTCCAACAGAATGTCCAGGGATGCGGCATGGGCAGCGCTGCCCAGCCCCCAGCGCGCAGGACGAGACCCCAGCTCCAGCCCTGGTTCCATGCAGCACCGGAGATGGAGCCCACTGCCACAGCTGCACCACAGTGAGGCCGAGGGGTCCTGAGCTTCATGTGAACCTCGAACCTCAGGACACTTGGCAGTCAGACAGGCCACCTCCATAAGGAACTTCTGGCGATGCCGGCCTCCCCCAGCTCCCTGGCCAGCTTCTCCGTTTGTAAGAGCCTGCTGTGTCCTGGGAGGCTGTTGGCAGTGTGTGTGAGCAGGCTAGGCCACGGGCAGGGCCCTTGTGGGAGCCCATTCGACACCGCGCTCTGGCCACTGTGGTGCCACTGTGCAGCCCGGTGGCTGTCCTCCCCTGCCTCTTCCAGGGTCACCTCGACTGGCACCTCCCTGGGGCCCACACTGACTACACAGGCAGTCTGCTACATCTGGGAGCCAGGCACACAGGCAGCGCGGGCCCCAGCGAGCTCGGGCAGCTGCCCTGCTAAGGGGGGCTGGGGTTCCACAGTCTGCACCTGCCAACCAGGGCATCCAGCCACTGTCCGGTGGGTGCCCAACACTGCACTGTGTGCAGAGGCCCCGAGCAGGGGCACGAACACTCTAGAAGGAGCAGAGCTGCTCTAGAAGGGGGGATGTCCTAGTAGGTCCGAGCCACAGGTCTGTTGCCGCATGGTGGCAGGGACAGCGTGCAGCAGGCCTGTCCAGAGGGCCAGCTCTGGGAGCTGTGGAGCAGGGCCAGAGGATACCAGACCAGGGTGTGACTGCCACCTGTGGGGCAGCGCAAGGGGGGGCCGGCTTGCACACTGTGAACAGGCCCGGGGGTGGGTGCCTGTGACCCAGAACTCTCAGAGGCTGAGCGGGGGGAAGGTCACAAGTTCAAGGCCAGGCTACACCCTCTCTCAAAACAAAACCCCAGAGAAAAAAATGCACTGTAATTAAAGAAGAAAAAAAACCTCCTCCTGGTATAGTATAGTAGAGCAAGATCTAAAATGTTTGCATTCTTTCTCCTGGTATTGGGGTTCAAACTTAGGACCTTGCAAGGCAGGTGCAATGCCACTGAGCTAAATCCCAGGCTCAAGATTTAAAATTTCAAGAAAGATGAGTCAACAACCTGTGTGTAGAGACAGGACAGATGGCAGTGACTGGCCATGGGGCGACACACGGCTCCTTCTCCACCTTTCTGGTGGTCCTGGGGACAACCCACAGCTCCACAGACCAACATACCCAACCCTCTTTCTATTTTGAGGCGAAGTCTTGCTAAGCTGCATAAGCTGGCTCTGAACTAGTGACCCTCCTGCCTCGGCCTCCCGTGTTGCTGGGATTAGAAGAGTGTACCACCAGGCCTATCAGAAAGTATTTTTTTATAAAATGTGTTTTGTGGTACTAGAGATTGAACTCAGGACCCTATGCTTGCAAGGCAGGTGCTAGAATCACTGAGCTAAATCCCTGGTCTGACAAAATTATCTTTTAAAAACAGCCGATTTTAGGGCAAGGCATGTAGGTCACTGACACCACACCTGCCACATAAGCACGAGGTCCTGCATCTGACCTGGTGTTTGGGAGCAAACTCTTTTTAAATTTTAACAGCTCAGCAACCCTACCAGCTTGGCTGCTCCAGCCCAGGCCATGGTCCTGGCCAAGCCCCCCGAGCTTCTGCGCTCTTCCCCCGGCCCAGGGTGCTCACCCTGTGGTTGCCCAGGACATAGAAGATGTGGCCCAGGAGCACGAGGGAGCAGGCGGTGAGGCGGTTCAGGTCCTCTGCGTTGGACATCTTCAGCGTCTCCCGCAGGAACCGTCTAGCCGGGGAGAGGGACAGGACCAACAGGCCGGCGTGGGGGGAGGCCGGGCCCGGGCCGAGGGCTGGAGGAGACACCCCATGACCAGTCTGCCCACCCACACCCGCACTCACTTGGCCTCGTTGTAGCGACCCTGGAAGAAGGAGAAGAGGCCACGCACGTAGAAGGCGGCTGCACGCAGGCAGTGCGAGCTGCGGGCAGAGTGGAGTGTCACCACCGAGGGGCCCCCAGGGCAGGAGGGACTGCGAAGTGCAAGGAGGCCCCTGTCAGGCCCCGCCTGCTTACCTGACGGGGAAGCTGTGGTCCGGGTTTATCCGCTCCAGCAGGCTATACAGCTATGGAAGAGAACGCCGATTAGCACCACTCCCCTGGCCGGAGCAGACACCAGCTGAGGGGCAGCCCTGAGTGAGGCCTGTGCCCTTCGAGGGTGGACGGACTGAGACAGGGCGGAAGTGGCCTGAGGACACCCACCGCCAGCGGCGGGTAGCAGAGCCAGGCTCCTCTGGGACCCCCTTGGCTGGCCCTGGACACCCACCGGCCACTTCCTGCACCCAGCACCTCTGGGCCACCCAGCACCCAGGTGGTCGGCCCAGGCCCAGCACGGAGCAGGAGAAAGGATCCCGAACATGAAGCATGTCACCTACTACCTCTTGATGCCTATTTCCTTCCCGGATATACACACTCGCCAGGTTGGTCACGATGAAGGCCCACAGCTCCTGATGGTTGGTGAGCTGCAAGGGAGCCAGGTGTCAGGGAGAGCTGGGTGTGGCCCCGTCTCCACGGCAGCCACATGCCCGGGGGGTACATTTCCAAGCACAGAGCATCTCCCGGGACACACGGACACCAGAGAGCACACCAGCCAGCCGGTCCCTCGGGATCGGGAATAAGACCCAGCACCTCTGCCTGCCCTGGAGCACACGGCCTCCAGAATGTCAGGACGCGCCAACACGGTGGCACAGCGGGGGTTACGAGGTAGACGGACAACAGAGCCCAGCTCTCCTTTGTCTTACGGTGCTAGGGACCCAGGACTGCACGTAAGCTAGGCCCACACTGCCCGCACTTTCAGGCCAGGCAAGTGACCGCCAGGCCAGAGTGAAGGCAAACCAGGATGTGCTGCGACAAGGCAGCACGGGGACACACGAGCAGGACGCAGGGCTGAGTGTGGAGACATGGGCTTTGGTCCCAACTGCTCCCCTTCGGGCCTGGTAGGAGAGCTCCCTGCTGCAGCACCCCTCTGCAGAACTGGGGTGCAGGCAGGCAGTGAGTCAGGGGGTGGCAATGCCATCAGCGCCATGGCATAGTGCCTGCCTCCACTGCTGTGGTGGGCAGCAAGAGTGAACCCGCACAGAGGCAGTGTCGTGGGCACGGTCAGTGTGCCCGGGCTCAAAGGTCTCCAAGGCCTGCGGCAAGAACACAACGCCTGGAGGAACAGCCCCAGGGAGGAGGGCGAGAGGTCTCCACCTGGCCTTCCCCAGGCCTGGAGTCCTCCCCAAGGGTTCCCATACGCTCGCCCAGAGGAAGGCGTCCTTGGACTCCTCTGCCTGCGGGACGTTCAGGGACAGGTGCTGGTGAGAGGCCAGCAGTGCCCGCCCCCACCCAGGGCCAGGCAGACCCTGATGCACAATACAGCTTCTCCCTGATGCCAGGCATCTTCTTCTGCCCAGGCCCTGGCAGGGCATGCTAGGCAGCCAGCACCAGCTCAGCCCATGCTACTCACGGGGCACAGCTACAGGGCAGTCAGGGACCCAGGGTGACCTGCCTCTGACACCGGCCAGTTAGTCACGGAGGGGCTGATGGCTTTGGAATGACCAAGGGGCTGAAGACACCAGGTGTGGTGCCCCCGGCTGCCCTCAGGAATGTGCACTGGGCAGAGGCCAGACTGGCCATCCCTTATCCCACAAAAGGCCCCGCTGCTGGGGCCGCACAGACTCCACTCTGCACAGTGGACTTGCTGGCCGTCCTCGTTGCAGCCGGTGCCCAGAAGCAGGCATGGCACCGTACCCGTAGGGCTGTGGTGAACTGGGCTTCCGCGTTGTCCATGCAGTTGACGGAGACACAGTACAGGCCCTGAGTGAGAAGAAGCTGTTACAGAGCAGTCCCTGGGGTCCTCAGATCAGGGCCACATGCAGTAGCACCCAGGAGTGTGACAAGCTACTGCTAACTGCCATTTGCTGGCCCTAGACAATGCCAACTCCCCAGCCCAACTTGGGATCCAAGGGGCTAGACAGCACGATGCCCACAAAACATGCTCCAGATCCTGCCTGGGTGCCAGGGACAGGTGAGTCACCAGGGAAGGTTCCCCACAGCCCTGGGCGCACTCACCAGCAGCGTGTGCAGCTGTGCAGCGTGGTTGGAGAAGAGCCGGGGTGACTGCTGGCACAGCTGGCAGACCTGGGAGATCTGCCGGGAGAGAGCAGCTTAGTCATGGGTGACCCCGGCCCTGGCTCTTGAGAGGTGCAACAGGGCAACCCAGAGCTGGCGGTGTGCTCACAGCTGCCACTCAAACTGGGGCAGGGCCTGCAGCATGCGCCCACCTCCCTCCTCCCCACAGGCTGCTACCAAAGCTCAGAGCCTGTGTCAGGGGTGTCCTTCTCAGGCAACAAGCCCAGGACCAGCAGGGATGCTGGGTCTCTGCATTAGATCCTTGCTCTGGGATGGCAGGCAGGACCAGGGGCACCGAGTGACAGAGATGACCAGATCCCCATCCAAGTCCACCTCTGCACCAGCGGGGCCTCGCCACCCACCTACCTCCTGCAGTGCCGTGGCCTTGTGGCCTGTGACGAGCCGGCACATGATGATGTGCTCCAGCAGGATCACTTGGAAGGACGACAGGATGGGGCTGCAGTCCAGCACTGTGGGTGGAAGGCCCATAGCAGCTCGGTGCCTGCCTGTTACCTCCCTGTCCCCGGAGGTGTGGGTACTCATGCCAAGGCTGACTGTGAGAGTTCCCAGAGGAGGAAGTCTCTGGGGAGGGATGTAGCTCAGCGCAGGGCCTGAGCTTAGCACGTGTGGGGACTGGCTTCCATCCCCACCACCCCATCTCCTGAAAAAGGCAACTTCTGGCCAGGCAAGGCGGCAGAAGTCCATAGTACCAGCTACCTGCTGCGCTGAGAGGCAGGAGGATCGCCTGAGCTCAGGAATCTGGGCTGGCCTGAGCAACAGTAAGACCCCGGCCTGCAGAAAAGAACTCCTAGAGGGACTCTCTGATTGTCAACCCCCTCCGCTAGGTGTTCAGGGCACTCTGCACACTGGGGTTCTAGAAGTGCTGGAATTGCCTTAGTCTCCAGGCCCGGGACAAGACTGAAGGCAGAGGCAGCCCTGAATGGTCATCCGCACCCCGGATGTAGACACACCGGCTGGGGGGACGGCAGCTCTGCAGGCTCTGTGGACTTCCCTCAGCAGTACTTGGGGCACGAGGAGAAGAGAGAGAGCAGCGGGATGCAGACCCAGCCAGGGATGTGCCGGGGCTGGGTCCCAGAGGACAACCAAAGCGGAAAGAGCCTGTGACCGCCAAAGGATTTGCCCCACGTTGGTGAAGGCTGATTCCTTTCTTTGAGACAGAAGTTTTAAGCTGCTTGAGCTGGGCTCAAATTCGTGATTCCTCCTGCCTCAGCCTCCTAAGTCCTGCAGTAAGGTGTGCATGAGTGGACCCAGCATTACCAAGGGCTGAGTTGTGCTGCCAGTCTCACTCTGGGCACATCTACGGAGAGCTGGCAAAAGCAGCCACAGACTGACTTGACAGTACCACCGACCTGGAAGGGCCCCAGCAAGGCTGGACCAGGCACCCCTTGGCCCAGGCCGGGTCCAGGGTGCACCGAGAACGTGCAGCACTCACTCTTGAGCTTCTCCAGCTGCATCAGGGCCTTGTCCGTGTACTTCTGGGCCTTCTCCAAGTAGCCAGCCTGCATGGAGTGCATCACGGTCACCTGGCAACAGAGCAGGCATGGTCAGCTTGGCAGGGTCCTCTCCCCGCCAGCCCGACCGTGGGGACTCACCAGGTAGACGAGCACGCACATGTGCTCCTTGGGCAGCCAGTGGAAGAGGTCAGCGGGGTTGCTGGGCAGGATCTCGTCGTCGTGCAGCGTGGAGATGGTCTGGATGCACTGCTGCAGCTGCTTCAGGCAGGGCTTCACGCTCTTCACCTGTGCACAGCTGCACTGAGCGCCGCGGGCCCCGGGCCTGCATGGGGCCTGTCTCCACCATGCCGCCAAGGCCTTGGCCTCTTGCGGCCAGGCCTGTGCAGGCGGGAGAGGCTGCCGCAGCTCCTCCCCTGGGCCCAGGCATCTTTAAAGCTGATGACACAGCCCGCAGCGCATAGCGGGGTGCAGGGGAACAAGGAGACCTACAGCTTCCCAGCTGCCAGGCCCCACCTGCACGGAGGGAACAGGATGGCCCTGACTCCGGAAAGGCTGAGAAGCTGGGAAGGGCACAAGAAATGTGAGGACGCTCCAGTGGACGGCAGCACACAATCCCCACTGAGAGACCTGGCTGAGCACGTGCTCTGCGGCCGCGGACCGTGCAGAGATGGGCTGAGGCTGCATACCACCACGCCAAAGCATCGCAGCAGCTCTGCTGGCAGGGCTGCCATCGGAAGGGATGACAGACAGTTGGAGGACGGTCTGGTGCCACCTGCACCCACTCACAGCTGCTGCTGCCCCTGCACCACTGCCACAAGCAGCAAAGCCACACACCTGGCCGGCATCCAGGTAGTGGGTGACCTGGAGCACCAGGAAGAAGACGCGCAGTGACTCCTTCTGGATGGGGTTCCCCTGCCAGTTCTCCACGATCTGCCCGCACAGTGTCAGCAGCGGGTGCACCTCTTGCAGCTTGCGCTCCATCAGCAGCAACTGGCCAGGTAAGGGGCAGAGGGCTCAGCTGAGCATACCCCAAACCCAGGGACCCTGACCTTGCTCTTGCCGCACCCTGGAATCCAGGGCCTCCAGGGCAGACACCTCCCCTCCCCTCGGGGCTGCCTGCTGTGGGCAGGTGCAGGCATCATCCACACCCGGCTCCACTTACCATGCCCTTGCTGAGCAGGAACAACGCCCTGGAAAGAGAGGTGGGGAGTCAGGCCCCAGGTCTACAGCCTACGGGGTAACAGCACCCAGACACCCTAGACCAGCCGGGTCGCAGGGGACAGCCAGTCAGGTAATAATCCCCCAGCAAGAGTCCCCAGCAAGAGCGCCTCTTCTACATGGGCTGGCCACGGTTGGCCCGATTCTGTCTGTATTTGCTCTTCCATAAGGCTTAATACTAGAGTGGTCTCAGAGCCCAGCAGGCCTCATTCTGGGCAGGACAGAGGTGGGGAGGATGGGTATCACCTCAGTGTATGACATGGCAGACAGGCCTGGCATTAGGGGACACACAGGGCAGGGGCAGGGGGCAGGCTCAGCCCCTGAACACCTCGGTGTAGCATCTGTGACGCAGGCAAGTCCCCTTGGGGCACAAGGACAAACAGAGGATGGCCTGGGATGCCAGCAGACACATCGCCGCTGCCCTGCCTCTGTGCGCATGTGAGCACCGCCGTGCAGGCCGTGGTCCTGTGGTGAACCGCAAGCCTGGCTGCGACTGCAGGCCCACAGGCCTTTGCCAGCTGAGGCTGCCCCCGCTGGTCTGCTCAGAGTCCCCACGTGCGGCGCTGACACCCCTCCACGCAGGCTTCCTTCTCTGCGCTCCGCAGGGGAGCAGGGAGTCCCAGCTCAGAGGGCAAGGCTGCATGCCGGGCAGTGGGGCTCCCTGCCACACTCCAGGCTGTGTGCCTGCACACGGCAGGTCCTGCTGTCACCTGACTTGAAGTTGGCACAGACGACCTTGTGTCCCCCTGCTGCCGCACAGGAAATGCAGCACTGATCCTCTGGAGCCCCGGACTGCTGCTGCGCACAAGCTAGGAGGTGTCCCAGGCCGGGCCCCAGGACAGCGGCCCACACTCAGATGGCTGTGACAGTGCCCCATTGCCCCACGGGCTGGCCTGGGCTGTGGGGCAGCTGGATGCTGGCTGCACCCGCCCAGGGAGTGGCCCGCGAGAGAGCAGCACGGGGGATGCATGCTGCTGACAACCTCGGGAGTCACAGAGGTGCCTGCCCGTTCTTAATGAGTCTGCCCTTTTTTAATGTTATAAGAAAAAACTTTATATAAAAAGAGAAATTTTGTAAGTTATACACAAAAACTATGGTAATATTTTCCATGTAGGCCAAGACGTTCCTCTCAATGCAGCCAGGCAGGCCAGAAGGCTGGCCACCCTGCTGAGGAACTGCTCCGCCTGGGGACAGACGGACCGGGCTTCACAGAGGGTGCCGGGGCACCATGACCGCTGACCCTGAACTGTTACCCCGGGGCCAGGTTCCAAGGGGCTAACGAGCTTCATGCACGACACCATCCTACGTCCCCTCTTTTATACCAATGCCAGGTCACTCTCCCTTCTGCTCTCCACCAAGCTCCTCAGGTGCCCTGAGCAGGGGACGCTGAGGTCTCCTCCTATGTCAGTGCCACCCACGGCCCATGCTGCCAAAAGTCATCAGCACAGGAAGGGCAGCAGCAGAACAAGTACCGTGGGCACCTTTGTAATTCAAGACAGTCTGCGGAGGGTGTTGGCTGCTCACTGGCAAACTGTCTAGCTTTTACTCCATAAACCAACAGGGCAGGCGCTGCCCTGTACCTTTAACCCGTGTGGCTCTCATGGGAGACAGTGCTTTTCCTGGTCGAGGGTCGGGAGGAAGGCGGTCACACTCTCCACTGAGAGAATGGGAGGGCGCCAAGGGTGGCACTCACCGTGTGTACTCAGACCCCACCACACGGGCATACTCAGCCCCCACGCCCAGCAGGTCGCAGGCCGACACTAGGTCCTTCTCAAGTGTGTGCAGTTGCTGTGAAAGAGAGGGCGGACCATGTCACTGCCACCTGTGCCCATGTCACAGGCCTGGTCCTGGCTGCTCTGGGGAAGCAAGTGCACCTGGCTCCTCCTGTGTCAGTGAGACTGCCTCTGGGTGGTCGGCTAGACCACCCGGCCTTCACGGTCCTGTGCAGATCATCACCCAGCACAGTGTACGTCATCAAACCGAGTGCTGCTACACTCACAGGCCTAGGCTGTGCTTGTCTGGGCGCTTCCTGGGGGGGCTGTGGGGGTCCCAGACTTAGGGGCACCTGGGTGTGCCACCAGCTGCAGAGGACTCCTTAGCATCAGTGCTTAGCAGAACTTTAACCCAGAAGGCTGAACAGGGAGACTCACCCCTGCTCAGTGTGGGGAGGACACTGGGGCCTTGGTCTCGACCCTGGGGTCCCTGGACACAGTCGGTATGCGCCTGGCTGCCACCAGCAGACACGCATGCGCGGGGGAGGGTGAGAGCAGACCATGTGCCCGGGCCACCGACGCGGGTGGTGGGGACGGGCCTTGGATCCTCATCCTCCAGGGGTGAGGGGTGCTGGCAGGTTAAAGAAGGGTCCCTGTGCCTCCATCCACCTGGGGCGGCAGCTCGGTCGCCACTCTATACTCACAGCAAGCTGGAAGAGCAGGCGGCAGTGCCAGTACGGGGTCTGCTGCGAGATCTGGATCGCCTTCCGCAGCAGCGGCTTTGCAGCGTCCACGGAATTCTGAAAGGGGGGGTCATGTTCAGGCAAATGAGCCTCGGATCAGGGTCTGGGCAGCTGTGGCCAGAGGCCGGCCTCGACCGTGCTAGCTCAGGGTTTCCGGAGTGGCCAGTTTATTAAGAGACAAAAGCTCCGAGATTGGACTCACTGGCTAGGCAGTCTCTGCACCACTCTTTTCTTTCTTTTGAGACAGGGTCTTGTTTGCAGTTCAGGCTGACCCTGAACTCACTGTGTAGCTCAGAGCAGCCCTGGACTCTCCGCAATCCTCCTGCCTCAGCCTCCCAAGTGCTGGGATTCCAGGGGTGCACCACCACGCTGGCTCAGATCCAGACTTTTTTTATAAACAGAGTCTCGCTTTGTAGTTCAGGCTGGTCCTGAACTCAGCTTCAAACTCACAGCAGTCCTCCTGCCTCTGCCTCCCAAGTGCTTAGGATCATGGGCATGAGCCACCACACCTGGCACGGGTGTGGCACTTCTTTAAGTGGTATGTACTACTCAGTGCTGGTGGGCATGAGTCACCACATCAGTATTGTTATATGTGGTTACCGGGATCGAACCCGGGCCCTTGCGCTGACAAGACAGGCACCAGAACCACTGAGCTAAATCCCTGGCCAACGCCCAATCTTTAATCTTCCTTCCATCCACAGTGACAGGAGACTCTGCTTTCAGGAGATAGGAGACGTCTGTCCTTACCTCTTGACAGTACAGTTCAGATAAGAGACTTGCCGCTTCAAACTTAACATCTTCAAACTGTGGGATCTGGTGGCGTCCAGTTAAGACGGAACACACGGTAAGGTGGCCAGTTTGGAAGGCTACAGCTCCTGTGCCCCACGTCCTCCTGTCCCCAGTGACCCCGTGCATGTCATGTGCTGGGCACAGGAGAAGGGAGAGGCTGTAGAGTGGGATGAGGGAGACTCCAGATCTAACACACTCCTACTCCCAAGGCATGGTACGGGGGGGGCACAGCTCAGGGCAGAGCATTTGCCCGGCAAGTGCCAGGCCCTGGTTCCCACCTTCCAGCCCCAGCATCACAAAACAAACAAGTTGATGTTCCCAACAATGGAAGGATACTTGCTGTGATATCAACCACTGAAAGAGAAGGAAACAAGGATTAACTCTTGGGCAAATGCTCAGCACCTGGTCACAGGCTCAGTCAGGGGCATAGGCAGGCCTCCTTGTCAAAGCACAGTGGCTTCCTTGGCTCAACAAACAAGGACAACACTGGGTACCAGGCTCTTGGTGGTTCCCCTTCTGGCCCAGAGAGGTGGCACCCAGGACTCAGACTCTCCCACCTCAGCACGGCAGACCGCAGACAGGCGAGGGCCAGCAGTGACCTGCACCCTGAGTCCCCCACACCAAGCGCCGCAGTGCCGCTGGTCAGGCAGAGGACGGACAGCTAGTAGAGCCTGACACAGGAAGCAGGTGCAGCTGGAGTAGGACTGGAGCTGTCAGGCCGTGCCCAAGAGGTGCCACTAAACAACGTCCTCAGAGCTCACCGTGCAGCAGCAGACGGCAGTGAGCACCAACACCAAGCCCAAGACAGCGAGAGCCTCAACCTCAGGCACCCCTGTGCCCAAAGCCCACGTTCTCCAGGCCCCAGGCAGACCTAACACGCAGCCGGGGTGCCACCCAGGAGTCTGAGCCCGTGTCTCACCTTCCCGCCATCCCACTTGCCTGCAGATGCTTTGAGCCACTGCCCACCCATTTGGAGCTGACCACAAGGCTCTGACCTCGTGCCCCTGCTACACGGAGGCCATGTCCAGGCCTGGAGGGAGAGAGGAGGTGGGAAGCATGGCGCCCCAGGCAGAGGGGAGCAGGGCAGGAGCGAAGCCCCACAGGCCAGGGAGCTGGGCTGAGAGGCCCCAAGTCCCATGTCTTTCCTGTGGGTCTAGCCAGGCTACGCAGCCTGTCACCTGTTTTCATCAGGGCCACGAAGCGTAGGCACTGAGCCCCTGCAGGGCGGTTGTGCACGCCACGATCCCAGCCGTTGGTAGGCTGAGGCATGAGGGTCACCGAGTCTGAGGCTGGCCAGGGTGTCACATAGCAAGACCCTATGCCAAACCAACAATCGTGCAAGGAGGCCAGAATTTCAACTGCCCTGGAGGAGGAGCCAGGGCGGCCTGGGAGGGCAGAGCCAGGGTGATCTAAACACCTGAGACAGGCAGGAGCTGCGAGTGCTGCTAGGGCAGCCTGCGTGGCCCTCCCATCCACACTAAGGGCCCACAGCCCAGGCAGGCAGGGCCGAGGCTCAAGGGGCATGTGGTCCCAGGGAGAGCCCTCTCAGCTGGCAGCCACGTCTGGGGACCATGCTATGGCATTCTGGAAGAGCTATAGGCTGCAAGGCCCACGTGGAGGGAGCCCTCTGCTTCTGGACATAAGGGCTGGGACAGAATCACACTTCTCCCAGGGAGGGGAGGCTGGGATCTGGGAAGGAAGTGGCAGGAGGTCAGAGGGCAAGGACGAGGAAGGGCTCCCAGGAACCCTGGTGGGGCTGGGACCCGGGGTGGGTTCACGGCAGGAGGTCCCACCCTCGGTCAATTAGCAGTACATAGGTTCTAGAAGAAGCGAGGCCTGCTCGCTGCACCACCCTCCCTATGGCAGCCAGGCCCTGGTCAGCCCTGCCCTGAGAGCAGTCCATCTGAACACCCAGCCGGGGCCCTTGTGCCCTTTGGCTTTCGAGAAGGGCAGGGTGTGTTATACAGGCTGGCCTTGAACTCGTGGTGATCCTCTTGCTTCAGCCTCCCATGTGCTACCACACCTGATGACCCCGGTGCTCTGAATCATGGGTCCCCCATCCCCACTGACCTGCCACCATCCTCTTCCGAGTGCAGTGGCACCCCACATATCACTGGGTGAGGGGCGGGAGTGGGAATGCACCCTCAGGCTGTCTGTGCCAAGCACACCTCTCAGTGCCCTCCCACAAACCAGGCCAGCAACACCACCAGGCAATACTGCTCACGGAGCCACGGTCAGGCCTGCAGTGCTATCGACAGAGCTGTCGTCATATGATGCTGGTCCACGCACACGTGGGAACGTTAGCAAAGCTCTCAGACAGCCCAGGATGGCGCATGCGCCTGCATCCCAGAACTGGGAGGCTGAAAGGAGGATCATAAGTCTGAGCTTGGCAACTTAGGGAAATTAAAAATCAAATAAAAGGGGGGCTGGGGATTTAGCTCAGTGGTTCTGGCGCCTGTCTTGCACGTGCAAGGGCCCCGGTTCGATCCCCAGTAACCACATAACAATACTGGGCTTGGAGACTCACCCCAGCAGCAATCAGCACCACATACCACAGTGCTGGGCGTGGTGGCTCACGCCTGTCATCCCAGCACTCGGGAGGCAGAGGCAGGAGGATTGCTGTGATGTGAGTTGGAGGCTGAGCTCAGGGCCGGCCTGAACTACAAAGCGAGTCCCTGTCTCAAAAAAACCTAAAAAAAAATCAAATAAAAGTGGGGGACATAGCCCGACACGCTGGGACTCAGCCCCACAAACACCTACAGCCTCTCCACGTGCTCCTCCGTCGATGTCCAGCCCGTACCACACCAGGCCAGGGTGCAGCTAATGCTTGGTAGGCACAAGTGGCATGAGCAACGGCTCTGACTCCTCAGATCGCAAGCACCTGTCGGCATCACTGGAACAGAAGCCTTCGTGGGCAAACAGCTTCTTCCTTTCATACCCCTGGGTGTAACTCCAAAGTATTAGATTCCTCCTGTCTTCAACAGTCACAGCTGCTACTTCTCTTTTTCTTTTTTTGACAGCATCTTGCTAAGATGTTCAGGTTGGGGTCCAACTTGTGATCCTTCTGTCTCAGCCTCCTGAGTGCTGGGATGACAGGTGTGCGTGGGTCCTGCACCCTGCTGGATACTGCTTCCTGACTGGGGCAACAATAGCAGTGCTGCCCAGGCTGACCGGTATGGGGACACAGCCTACCCTGCGGGCTGGCCTGGGTGTGGATGGGGCAGCCACTCCCCACCCAAGGCTGCCTCTCGCTGATAACAGGTGTATTTTCACACCCGTAGAACTTTACCACCAACCCTGGTACGGGTCCCTGGGAGGTCTGTGTGTGACAGGGCCGGTCCTCAGCTGGAGGGCTGTGTGCCACTCAGCAGTGACACGGAGCTGCTGAGCACAGCGGCCTCCCCCGTGCAGAGTGGATGGCACTCTGGCCAATACTGCTCCTTCACATTTCTTTCTCTTTTTCTCTGTGATGTTAAGTAATTTTTGTGTCTCATTTTTCACGATGGGAAAGCAGCTACAGAGGCCCCTTGGAGACAGGATGGCAACACCCTACCCAACTACTCAGGAATGTGAGGGTCACCACAGGCTACCGGGTGCTACTGAGGTAGAAAAACCCCAGTCAGCAACCCTGGTGTCTGGGGGCTCATCTGGACCAAGAGTACGTCAAGCCTTCCCATTCCTTGAGACAGAAACCAACCAAAAACACCTAGGAGCCTCTGCACTTCTGGCCATGCACTCAGCCAGGTGTGCCCTTGGCTCAGGGCCCAAGTGTGGGTATGAATGGGAGAGAAGTCAGCACACACGTGGGTGATCAGAGGCCCTGCAAAGCCAATACAGGGAGGGCCCAGCAGAGGAAGGGCACCAGAAGCACCTTGGAGAGTTCCACGCAGGGCAGGCAGAAGCAGAATCGCTGTGGACTCCACCTCCTGCACCCAGAGAGGGACTCTAGGCAGACAGCCTCTGTCCAGGCCCACCCAGCCAGTGTGCGCCGGGAGTGGGAGGGTGTGGCCAGTCCTCAGAGAAGCCAGCTGGCTGTGCACAATGAGAGCTTAAAGTCCTCAAACATCCAGCTAAAACCGGGAGTCAGAATAGACACAAGCCCAGCACAGTCTGGTGCTGCTTCTTAAGTCAGATGAGCAAAACACCACCCTTAAAAAGCAGCCCCAAGTGGAGATAGGAAGATTGCCGTAAGCCTGAGGTCAAGGCTAGCTTGCCCTACAAGGTGAGACCCCCTTTAGTCTCAAGCAACTAAAAATAAATAAATAAAAATTTAAAAAAAGAAGTAAAAGCAAAACAAAAACCCAAACTATCAGCTCTGTTCCAAATGCACAGAAATGCAAACATACTTATGTCAACACAGATGCTGGTAGTTAGTTCAAAGAACAAATGTCTGAATTACAGAAAATAACAGTTTTATTACAGAAAAGGAACATTTGCTCCTCAGTGGACTTCAAACCAGGAAAATTTAAAAATGATGATGTGCTTTCCGGACCCAAAGACAAAAAGGACAACGTGATCAAAGACAGGAATGGCATGCTTGGGGTTATCTCAGGGGCCAGGCAGGCGCTTAGCATGCACAAGGCCCTGGGTTCACTCCTCAGCACCAGAGAGTTAAAACAGGCAGTAAGTGGGGAGCCTGATATTTGTGGACATTTTCTTAGCTCCACAGCAGATGTGCAAAGGTCTGCAATGCATGTGTCTGCCTGACAAACACATGTGAGAACGAGACACACACCGCGGGCCTCATGGACAAGAATGAAAATTCACTTGGGAACAGGTGTACAGGAAGAAGGAAAACAAAGGGCAGAAAAGGAATAAGGAACACAATCTGACAGTCTGCAGAAAGGGCTTTGCAAATTCTCTAGCCAGAAGGTTTCTGTGGAAAGTGACACCTTCTACATCACAAACGATTTACCCAGAGTCTCAGGCAGCCAGGAATTCTGATGCCACATCCATACCACTGCCAAAACCGTAACCAAGGAAGGCTTCAAGTGCTGCTTGTGTGGAAAATCAAAACCCATGGTGAGGTGTGGGATGCATGCCTGGAACCCAGCGCTCTGGGGGGTGGAGCTGGAGGATCCCCAGTTTGCGCAAAGCCTTGGTGAAATCCCATCTCCAAAAACGAGGGAGGAAAGCCAGGGATGTAGCTCTATGCGAAGGGCCTAGGTTCATTCCTGAAGTATAAAAAGAAATTTAAAAAAAAAAAAAAAAGAATAATCCAGCACCAACAGGCAGGGGGACTAAAAGTTTAAACCCAGCCAGGGTAACTTTGTAAGGCCCTATCTTAAAATTTAGAAATGTGCTGGGGATGGAGCTCATTTTGAAGTCCCTGAGTTCAATTACCAAGACGACCAAAAACACAAAACAAAACACTACAAAACAGAGGAAGGCTCTCAGACGAAGTATCCAACTCAGGGTTCAGGCCCACAGAGGCAGGAATCATGGAGTGAAAGCTCTGATCTCAAACTGCAAAGAGAGGCCACACCCTCCCTGATGCCGATGAGGATCCCGAGGGAGACTCTCCCCAAGCCACAGACGGTACAGCGTCCAGGAAAGTGCATCCTATGTTCCTTCTAAATAGCTCACAAACAGCTGAGGGGCAGAAACCAACACGTGCAGAAAAGACAGAAAATAACCTAGCCCCAAGGCTCCCGGTACTCTGGGGACACAGGCTAAGCCTCAATGGTGTCTGACACTGGGGGTAGCAGTGACTCCCAGATCTGCTGTTTCCCATACATACAATGGCCCCGCACAGTAACAGGCGGTGTGACTGTGCTGCGCTCTCACCTGTCACTCACTGTCCTCACCATGCAGTGAGGCACTGGCACAGGCCCTCTGCAAGGGGAGGAACAGGCAGACCCAACGCAGAGCCCAGCCCAGCCACTCAGGCCGCCAGAGGCTGCTACGCATGAACAGCTCAAACTGAGGTGGCAGCTCTGGTGGCCAAAGCAGTTAGCTACTGGAGCAGCCCTGAGCAGGCAGGGCACAGGGTGGAGCCACCGCACAGAGGGCGACTTGTGCCCCTCTGGATGGAGCAGGAGGTGTACAAGCTTTTACTCTGGGATCTTCTCCCTGAAGACTTTTCATAATGAAATTAACTCCAGATAACGATGTTCAGATAGCAAAATCATAGAAAAGGGCACACAGCAGCACTAAGTTGAAAGCCCAAGAAGAGGTTCTATTTATTCAGTACTTATTATTTAAGAAGAGAAAAATTCCGACAATAAAGAACACAGCAGAGAAGGGTCCAGGAGAAAATGATCCAAAAAACTTGGAAGTCAATCAACTCTTACAAATATTTTGTTGCTGTTACTCTTGGTACCCTGAAAAGAAACTAGAAAATTTTTGGCTATTGCTCTTCAGAACTAGACCAGCCCCTCCACACTGGGGATTGGCCCCAGGGCCTTCATGCTGAGCTCCACCCCTAAGTCTTTTCAGATTTTTCATTTTGAGACAGAGTCTTGCTGAGTCTCAATGCTGCCAGGCCAGGCATAAAGCTGTTATCCTCCTGCTTCAGCCTCCCACAGTAGGATGCTAGATTACAGGCATGCACAACCACCTCCTGGATTTTTTTTTTTTTTAAGAGAAAAGGTCTCATTTACATTGCCCATTGTGGCCTCAAACTCCTCAGTTCAAGAAAATTCTCCTGTTTCAGCTTCTAGAGTAGCTGGGACCACAGGTATGCATCACTTGTATCACTGTGCTGGCTACAGTTCTTTACTGAGAGGCTCTGGGAGAGAACAGAAAAAAATTTGACAGCTGCACTGGGAAAAATGAACAGTTAAAGAATGAAGAAGAGCTGGTCACAGTGATGCATAATTCTAGTGCTAGCTACTCATGAGGAAGATGAAGCTACAGGATCACTTGACCCCTCATTTTTGAGACTGGCCTGGGTAACATATTAGAAAAAAAAAAAAAAAAAGAAAGAAAGAAAGAATCAAAGCAGTAGGGGTGTAGTTCAGTAGTAGAGTATGTGCTCAGCATGGGTGAGACCCTAGGTTCATGTTCAAAGACCCGAAGAGAAAATGAAGGTTTTCTAAAAATTTATGCTGGGAGTCCACTATGGAGGCACATGCTTATAATTCCAGCACTCAGGAGGTTGTGGCAGGAGGACTACCAGGAGTAGCGCTGGTAGTCCCCCCAGACAAGGAGGCACCTTGTCTCCAAAAAAATACGTATGATCACACAAAGCAGATCATGAACAAATATACTTAACAAACCCCATAGAAAGCAATATTCCTTTAAGTGAAATTGTAACAAATTCCTGGCTGGCATGCAATTTAGAGAGACAGACTTCTAAGCATCCAGCTGGTGTGAGCATCGAAGGAGCACGAACTGTGACACTGAACAAGGGCACTTCATATGCAGCGGGGGCTAAATTACAGGTCCTGAAGCTAAGTGGCTAAAAGAACAACTTCAGGCCAGACTGCGGCCTGAGACAGGTGAAGCGTGAGAAACACCACACACACCGTGACACACCGTGACCAAGCGTGCTGCTGGGGGCAGGCTGAGAACATGGAGCGCGGGGGGAGGCGTGGTGCTCATGGTGGTGGTGGTGGGCTTGGTGGTCACGGTGGGCGTGGTGGTCACGGTGGGCGTGGTGGTGGTGGTGCACACCTGCGTGTATTGTTAACTGGGAGAAGGAAGGTTTCAGAGTCAGTGCGTGGCTTGGAGGCGCTGGGCAGCTGGGCACACCCAGCAGAGCCTGACTGGAGCACAGCACTGCTGTGAGGTGACACAGCCAGGCATGCTGGAGAGGGCCAGAGCGCCAGGCACACATGGCAGCCCAACACTCTAAAGATGAGGAGGAGGATAAGAAGTCTGACCCCAGTTTGGTCAAGTTATCCAGGTCCTGTCTCAGAAAAGGGGGCCGGGCTGGGATGCAGCTCAGTGTAAAGGCTGCGGTAGTCTCCAGCACCCCTACACACACACGGAGGAAGGAGACAGTCCGCACAGTCATAAAGTTTACTAACGTGCAGAGTGACAGCCACTTCCCCAGTTTCTGAAGGCCCAAGATGTTGTGAGTCAAGCAGAGCACGGGGGCTCCCCCAAGGCACGCACTGAAGGACGGGGAGGAAAAGTCACCAGAAGACAGACAGCGGGGTGCGCAGGCGCTACCCACACAACTACTGGGCAACTCATCCTGGAAGCCAGACTCCCCGTCCTGTCTCCTGGCTCGGCCTGTGCCCCCCCCCCCCGGTTCCCACGCTGACGGGGTCACGGGACCTCGCAGACTTCCGGGCTAAGGGACGCGCCGGGCGATGCCCTGAGTCCGCCGAGAGGCAGACGTCAGCTTCCCAGATGCTGCCGACCGCCGCCGCGGCCCTCTCCTTCCCGACCTCCCTCTGTTTTGAGTCGCTGCGGCCGCGACGCACCCCCCCAGGACACCGGCACCCCGTCTCCCTCGCCCTGAGCCCCTGTAACCCAACCCCCCGGTCACACAGCCGCCGCGAACCCCCGTCCCGCGCCGCTGTCACCTAGAACCCCCATCCCGGGTCACCTCGAGGAGCGCGTTCGCGAGGGCGCTCCCAGACCGGAGGGCCCAGAGACCGCTCTGTGGAGTCCCCAGCGCCACCGGCGAGTAGGACCCTCCCGAGAAGCGGAGCATCTGGGGACGCTGTGGATCCGAGCCGCCTGAGGAGGGGGAGGTCCTAGAGGCCCGACTGTCACCAGAAACGGAAACAGGCAGAGGGCGAGGCTGGCTGCCCGAAGAGGAGGACGCCGCGCCCGGGCCCCGCCCGCCCGCCCGGAGACCACACAGCGCCTGCGCCGCCCCGCTACGGCCCGGCCGCACTCACCGCCTTCTCCAGGTGGCTGCGCGCTTGCTCGCTGTTCTTGGTGTGGTGGTAGAGCACCGAGCCGAGCTGTAGGTGCGTGCGGGCCTCGATGCGCTGAGGCGGCTTGAAGGGGAACACGGCCTGCAGGCAGTGCACACACAGGCGGATCTTGGGCGGACTGGAAGTGCGGAAGTGCTCGGCGAATCCCAGAAGCGCCAGGTACCACGACTCGGCCGCCTCGGCCTGCGCTGCCTGGGCCGCAGCAACCTGGGCCGCTGCCGCCACTTGAGCCGCCATCTTGGCCTCCACAACAATTTGGAGGCGGAAGCAGGCGCGCGGGGCGGGGCCGGGCGCCTCTCGCGCGATCTACTGCAAAAGGCATTCTGGGATATGTAGTTTGTATGTAGAGTTGACCGCGGGTAAAGAAAGGTGGGAGAAAAAGATAACACCCCTGGGTCATCGGGATTGAGACATCACATCGCCATTAGGGTGAAGCTGTTTTTTTTGGGGGGGGCCCAGACTACAGGTATTCGGCAGCAGCAGGGTGGCTAACCGATGTGAACTACGTCTCCCATGAGGCCATGCGCACTATAACAGGTTACCCCGTGTGGCGCCTAAGCATTGTGGGATTGGATGAGTCTCAAGATGGACAACCGGGATGTTGCAGGTAACAGCCCCCGCCTCCCCCCAGGCTCTTGCCAGGGTCCTCCGGGCGGTGTGACGCGGCTTCGCTCTCCTGTGGGCCCTCCCCAGACCCACGGACCCCTTGCCTCGGCTCCTGGGCAGTACGTAGTGGTGATTTCTGCACCTCCCTCTCTGAGACCCCAGACTCTGCTTGCTGGTCGCTCCCGCCTGAAGCGCTGAGGGCGCCGGGTTTTTCGTCAAGGCCGCCCAGCTGGCTAGCTCTGTGCCAAAAACTTCCTTCAAGGGTGCTCTGAGGTCCGATGGCAGAAAGGGCGGCAACCTTGGGTTGCCCTGCGCCCCTCGCTGTGGCAGCAGCTCTCGGCCCCGTATTGTGCTTGCTGAGGAAATGCTGCCTTTTGAACTGTTCGAGGACTCTCGGATAGTGTCAGGGGGTTTGAACCCACTTTTACCCAAGTCTTGCTCTTCCTACGCCTCCAGAATAGGATGCATACAACCTGCAAGTGCAGTGTACCCGGTACACTGCTAGGCATCAAGGGTGCATCAGGCACCAATACAGCGGCCTCCTGTCCTCAAGTAGGAAATGGAGTGTCAGTGCGCTGCAGCAGGTGTTCATTTACAAAGAGAATGTTGTGCTAATGTGAGGAGAGGGTGGCAGGGAAGGCGATTGGAACAGAAAACATTTGCGATGAGAAGACCAAACCAGTAGAAAAGCCTGGAGGGCAGCCCTCCCCCAGACATGAGGCGGCAGGCGCAAATGTCCTGGGGTGGGCCGTGTTTGTCCTTTCAAAGAAGGAAATTGAGGTCAGGAGGAGAGACATCTGTGACAAGCCTTGGAAAAACACATTCCAAGATTTGAATTTTAACCTCAGTCCCACTGGGAACAAACTTTGGGGATATCTTCCCTGTCCCAGAGGCCATCACCCTAGCCCAAAGACACCATCACCTTTTGTTTGAGGGCTAAGCTTCTTAGTCTTCTCTCTGCTTGCGTGCTTGTTCACCAAATGATCAGCCAGTCACCGAGATAAACTTGCAAATCAAAAGGCCCTTTGGATGTTGTCACTAAACTAAATGTTCTCTAAATGCTCCGGTACCTCTGCAATGCATAAGCTTGAATCTAGACTCTCACCCTGCCCCACCTCCATCTAGCCCTGCAGCAGCCGCCTCCAGCCACATCGTGGCCCTGTCACCCTCGCAGACACCGGGCTTCTTTCTGCCCTGGCCTCTCGGCATCTGCCCCTTCTCTCCAGGCCCTCCCTTTGGTTTTTCATGATGCTGGCTCCGTATACTTGAGTTCCAACTTCACTGTCCTCTTTTCTTGGTTATTTTCTGCCTGCCTTACCTGCAGAGATCCCCTCGTATTCTGTCATCCTTTTGTGGCTCAACAGAGTTCTTGCCACAATTTGCAGTTATTTGTTTATTTTGTTATGGGTCTGTTGTCCCTGCAGCAGGGGGTGAGTTCTGAGTGGACCAGAGGCCTCCACTCTCTTGCTCTGGGCCCAGTCCAGGGCCAGCTCGGTAGCCGGTGCTCTGTATTTTCGGACTGCACAGAAGGCTGGATGTGCGACATCGGTTGCTGGCTGTCTCTCCCTGTGTGTCCGTGGAGCCAAGGTGACCTGTGATCTTCTCTTCTCCTCCATCACCAGGAAAGGCCAACCGGTGGTTCGGGGTTGCTCCACCCAAGTCTGGAAAGATGAACATGAACATCCTTCACCAGGAAGAGCTCATTGCTCAGAAGAAAAGGGAAATTGAAGCGAAAATGGAGCAGAAAGCCAAGCAGAATCAAGTGTCCAGTCCTCAGCCTCCACACCCTGGCGAGTAAGTAGCTCCTGGGACCTGCAGTTCTCAGAGGATCGTGAGCAGAGAGTCTTGTGCGTTAGCATTGGGGCATGCCTGTAACTGACCACAGTTTAAATCTGCAAGGGGTAGCCTGGTGCCCCCAGGAGGCTCAGTGTATGGGAGAGAAAGGAAGGGTGTGGAGCTACCTGTGCATTGGCGACCTCCCCCCAGCTGTGGGTGAAAGACAGACAAGCAGTGCGCAGTGAAAACCCACGCTCCAGGCTGAGGTGTGACTCAGTGGTGAGCACTAGTCTAGCATGTGTGAGGCCTGAACTGCATCCCCAACACCACAGAAATTTAAAAAAAGAAAAGTCAGCCTAGACTCTGTCTCTGCTCTGTGCAGCTTCTAGCAGAAGGGTGCCAGGGTACCCAGAGCTGGTGGAAGATAGCATGAGATGCTGTCCCCATGTGCAGTACCCACGTGGAGCCACGAAAAGGCCTCAGTCAGAGGAGGAAGGGGCGAGAGCCTGTGGGTTTCAGTGCAGCCTCACCCCCAACCTGTGCCAACCAGGCTGTCACAGAGCAGGCCTTCCTACCGGCTGCCCTGAAGACTGAGGGTGCAGAGGCTTTTGTCATCTTTTTTTGGAGTGGCAGTATGGGGGACGGAACCAGGGCCTCGTGCATTCAAGGCACCTCTCACCACTGAGCCGTGTCCCCAGTCTTCACTGAGGAGGCTTTGAGCAGATCAAGAATTTTGATTCTTAAAAAAAGAAACAATTTCGATTCTTGGGCTGGGGATTTAGCTCAAGTGGTTCTGTACCTTCCTTAGAAGCACAAGGGGCAGAGTTCAATCCCTGGTACCACAAAAAGTAAAAATAAAACTTAAAAAAAAGAATTTCAGTTTTTTCCTATTCATTATGCTTCAATTCTTTTTTTTTTTTTTTTAGGTTTTTTTTTTTGAGACAGGGTCTTGCTTTGTGGTTCAGGCTGGCCCCGAGCTCAGCCTCAAACTCACATCACAATCCTCCTGCCTCTGCCTCCCGAGTGCTGGGATTACAGGCGTGAGCCACCACGCCCGGCACTGTGGTATGTGGTACTGGTTGCCGCTGGGTTGAGTCTCCACACCCAGTATTGTTATGTGGTTACCGGGGAATCGAACCCGGGCCCTTGCGC
>PVIR01013451.1:0-42340 GCA_004026965.1 Petromus typicus
TGAGGCACATAACACAATATAACTGTGATGGACAAAGTACTACTTATTTGTGTTGTTATTGTTAATACTAACATTCATGCCTAGGGGCAGCAAAAAAACCTATCAATATCCCTATAATTACTAAAAATCAATGAAAGCCAATCATATTTACAGATTAATGGAAATATTAGAAAGAAAAAGAAATGAAAAACTACATATAAGTGTTCCTTTATTCACTTTTCAATGAGAATGAATTAAATATATAATATACTATAATATGTAGAATATAACATATAATATATTATAATATAATTAAGAAATATAGTTACTTTGAAATAGCAAACACGAAAAAAGTTCTCCTTTTAAGTATTTTTGGGGTATGGGTTACATCAATTCTTGGCGAATACCTCCCAAGGAAGCTGGACACTCAAATAATTTTGACGTAGTTAAAGTTGGTACTCTTTATGACATTCTGGTATATTTAAATGGAGAGGGCAGAAAAGATGATTTTACTTAACATCCTGCATATAACAAAAATTTATTATATGGATGCAAAAGCCCAGGCTTTTAAAAAATACACAAACATCAACAACTACGCTCTAGTTTGGTGAACTATAATTTATCAGAAGACATTCCTTTCTTGCAAAAGTCAGCCCAGTGAAATTTTGGCAAGTTCCAAATCTCTCCTACCATCTAGAATAGATAAGAGTATTAATGCTAAAGGCAGCAATATCTTAAGAGACTTGTTAGATTTCCAATAGCTAAAATGAATGCTGTGAAAGTTAGGTAGAATATAAAACTTATAATTGATGATAATCTCTCGCCCACGCTTCCTCTTTCTTACTCTAAATGGTGTAAGCACTGATATAAAAGTTACAATTCCTACTTTGTATTAAGTTCGTCTTTAATTTGAAATGGTTCAGTTGTTCCAGTAGACTAGAAAAGCACTCAGAAGATGAGATTTCAGGCACCATTCCGGGAAGAGTCAAAGCAGCTCCTGACTAGAGGACAGCCGCCCCTCGGCTTTGTAGTGACTAACTGCCTCTTTAACCCCTGTATGCTGGGAGTTGGCCTGAGCTTCAATACTAGTTTTGTGATACAGCCAAAGAGTGATGTTCGGCACAGACCTCCTATGACCTGTGCAGTCAAGGCGACAACTCTGACAAGATGCTGACAGAATGTTTCCTTGTCACATAGGAAGATACCGAATCTCTTTCTGGATAAGCCAAATTCTCACAAGATTAGAGAAAACAGGAAATAAAGACAATTTTATAAAAGTTAAAAGAATAGTTTCTCTCTCTAGCTAACTGTTATTCTTAATATCCCAATATATAACACAAAATTTTGTTTAAGAAAACGGCTTTCAGCATACAGAAAAAGACTGTTCTCTTAAAATGCGGAGAGAGCACTAATGTGATGTATTTGAATGATTATAATTAAACAGCTATAATCAAATACAAGTAAAACAGGTCAATATATCCATTCCAAATCTTTCCCATGTGCTTTAAATACTTATACTCAGGAAATCTGCACTTTGTCATTAATTTTTAAGCCTAGTAACCTTCTGCCTTGATCAAAAACTAATAAAAATTTTAATAGGTGATTTTAAGAAAAGATTATATAAAACAAATTAATCCTGCAATTAAAAGAGCAGAATAGTTAAGACATCTTACCAGATTCTAAAAAGAAAGGAATAACGAGGAAGTTTTAGATCAGGGGGCAAGAAAGGCTTAGGCAGTAGGAACAAAATAACACATGTATTCATAAAGAAGAAAAGGGAAAGATCACATGCTGGAGGAAGGCAAAGTCCTGGGATTGCCACTGCCTTACTCTCATTCCCGCATTTCATTATAATGAAACCATCATATTCATGTCAGAGGTGAGTCATCTTTGTCCTAGTATTTATAGGAGAGGGGGGCGGTAGGACAAGTTTACATGTCCTGGAATGTTTGCAGAAAAATTAATGCTTTCTTACTTAAAAAAAATAACATTTTTTAAATAACATTTTTAAAAAGTTAAATGGTTCATGCACTTCCACAAAGGAAAATATGGGGCATCAATAAGAATGTTCTCATGATGACTCTGCAGTTTAAGCTTTTGAATCCTAAAAGCTGATTTTAGTTCATTTTTATTTGTACTGAAGGACTGAGAAACAGAGTACCATACATTTTCTTCTTAACATGCAACTAAGCACCAAATGATGAAATCCTGGGGAAGCCTCTTGAATCTTAGCTTCTTTAGCCACTGGATTAGTTTAAGGATTCCTAACATCAAAAAATCTATTTGCTTATAAAATATACTTCTGTTTCTTTCTAAACCTTTAAATTTATCTTGATTATAAACCCACTTAATTCATAATCCATAGAGGAAGGAGTATCTAATGTGGATGCATATATGAACATTTACATATATAATTTTTAACAAATATATTTCCCCTACCAATGCCACTGAATCAACAAATACATAATTAAAGTAAGTGCATGAGATTTAGGAATTTACCAGCCTACCATCTGAAATACCATAATCACTAAAATTCAGATTTCTTTGCTGGGACTAGTCATCAGTCTATTCCCACAAAGGGAAAACAGATCTCTTTTTTTTCCTAGAGAAAGTAGTAGAAAGTTAATGAAACCAATGCGTAAAGCTGATAGAAACGATAGGGGGGAAGCATCACCCATTTTCTCTTTGCAGAAAGTTGCAAAGGCAGCACAGTAAGTGAACATGGAGAAAAGAGAAGGCCAACTCACTATTTGTTTCAGCCAGTGGGCACCTCTGCAGGGAACATCATGTGTGACAGACAACAGGAACAGGCAACACTCCCAACCCTACCACTCAACTATTACTGTAAAAGATAAATTGAGAGGAAGAGCGCACCTGTGTGTATCTAAGTGCTCCACTACTGATTACGCCATTAGTCTTTACATGATTTACACACCATGTAACAGGATGGAGTAACAGTACAAAACTTTATACTCCACATTTAAAAAATAACACTTCTCTCAAGCTCATAACTGAATAAGGGACAGATCCTTGAAATCTAAACAAGATGAGGGTTCAGGTAAATAGTCTATTATTTGCTAGCCAATAAGAAATTAAATACGTTAGATCAATGTCAGACATTTAAAAGGGGTCTTGGGTAAATTGGTCAGTTTTATGCTTCTACGAGTGTAGGTTGTATCATAAACTGTGGCCTGTACTGACAGAATTTTATTTAAAAAAAAAGGTTTTGATAACCTTGGTCCTGGATAATGGAAATATACCATCACTGATGTAAAAATACGTGTGTGTGTGTGTGTGTGTGTGTGTATCATGATTCTGAAACTAGGGATGTAATTCAGCTTCTCTAAGTTTATTCCTTAAAATGTAAATTATACTATCTACCTCCAAAGAAGGTTACACTGTGGAATGTTTGAGATGCCCACTGTGGGGAGAAAGGAAACATACTTCACTTGGCAGGAGTGGAACCACTGGTGCAACCACTATAAAATCAGTGTGCTGATTCCTCAGAAAACCAGGATTAGAACTCACTTTGAACCTGCTATTTCCCTGAAGCATACTTGCTAATGAACTAAAAGAATCATAACATCATAACATATGTGCACCCATGTTTATAGTGGCATAGTTTGTAATAGCTAAATATTGGAGACAGCCCAGAAGCCCATCAACTGGTAACTGGATAAAGATGACACAGGTTAGGGTTTTTTAAAAAAATAAAATAAAATGGAGTACTACTCATCCATAAAGAATGATAAACTTGAGTCATTTATAACTAAATGGAGGCACCTTCAAGCCATTCATGTAAGTGAAATAAAAAGGGCATTATATGTGTAAATACCAAATCCTTTCTCTAGTATGAGAAACTGAAAATGTAAACGAGGATCAAAAGGTATAACAGACATTGTAAAATAGGAAGAAAATATTCAAAGGGGGAAAAGAGCTCATGAGGACAAGAAGGAGAAAACAAAAAGATGGAAAAACTGAAGATAAGAAAAAAGCTTACATTTATAGGGTGACGGGGAGGTTCTGGGAATGGGGAAAAATAAGAATCAAGTTATATCATGTCCAGGTACAAATTTTCAATGATGAATGTGATAAGTTCCACCTAAAATGTACCGATAAACTCAATAAATTAAAAAATTACAAAATGTTTTAGAATATGCTTTTGCTCATTCAGCACAAACTAACATCTACTGACCTACTACTGTACAACTAGCTACATGTGTATCAAGAAGGATAAAGCAAGTCTCTTTCCAAAGGTGATTCATAGTCTTGTCAACTTCAATGCTTAATGTTTAACAACAGCATTTTAAAAAGTATATTTATCAGAAAACTAGCACTTTGGGCCTGTCAGAATTAACATATATAAAATAGAAATGTATGGTTTGAAAAGCCTGTGTTAAATTAAGTTGAATTTTTCCCTTAATTAACAAAAAGACCAAAAAAATGTATAGGCAAGCAGTTTGCCACCCAGTTTGTAGTTAAATTTAATTATTATTTTTTAGGTCTTGGAAAGCAACTGTCACACTGAAAAAGAATGCCTGTAGTAGGCTGATAGTGGTTCCCATCAAGTCAAAATCCATGGAACCCAGAAATGTTATCTTATATGAAAAAGTATCTTTACAGATGTAATTTTGGAGATGGGAAGATTTTAACAGAATTATGCAAGTGACCCCTGAATAGAATCATAAGAATTATACAGAAGGAGATGAGATCTGACACTAACAGAGGGGGAGGACAGTATTGCTACAGAAGCAGAGATAGCAGAGAGACAGCCATGCAATAAGCCATGCCAGTAACCACCAGGAACAGGCAAGAAGAGGAACTGACTCTTTTCTAGAGTTTTCAGAGGCACACTGACAGCTCAGTTTCAGCCTGATGAAACCAATTTCTGCCCTCTACAATTAGAAAAAAAAATTATTTTTAAATTTTAAGCTAAAAAGTAGTCATTTCTTACAATAACAAAAGAAAACTCATTCAAAGCTTCAAAATGTTATTCATCACTGGATTACACGTGTGTCACCAACAAATCTGATTTTTAAAGGTAATAAGTTAATTGCAGTGAAGATAATATAATTGGATGAGAAAAAATTTAAAGATGTGACAGACCAAAAAGGAAAACCACCATTTTGAGCCTGAATTTGAATAAATTCAAGAAACTTTTTAGAATAGAGACTCATTTCTTGTACTCTACCAATATTTTGTTTTAGAAAAACTGAAGGAGAACTTTGAAAGAACGGTACAGTGAAAAGCCATCAGCCAGCATTTAGATCAGCTGCATCCAACCTGCAGCCTGCTCACCGCAGGCAGCCTGCTCAGCCCTACAAGACCATCACTTTCACCAGTGCATTGTGGTTTTTGTTTGAGGATTTCTCCCACATCTGAAACACACTTTCATATATAATCTAAAATAACTCCATAATAATTTGGGGCACAGTACTATAAGCCCTAAAAAAACAAATTCTAGTATTCACTGAAAGAAAAAGGTACTAAAATTTTATTTCAAAAAACATGAAAATATACTCTGAATTATCTGAGCTACTATGTCAATATGATTAATATTTAAAAATAGAAGCCACTGGAAAACAATAATTACTATTATCAATAGGTAAGCTTTTAACTGTTAGGTACTTTGACATTATTTAGGTCACATAACTTTCAAAACATTCATCATAATTCTTTTGAAAGTATACTTATCAATTTTAAAATAATCACTTGTAAAAAACAGTACTCACTTGTTAACATGAAAGTGTATCTTTGTTAATTTTTCATTAATATTTTGTAGTGCTGGGATTGAGCTAGAGCCTGCCACCTGCAAGGTAAGTGCTCTACCAGTGAGCTACATTCCCAGCTGAGGGTTTAAAATTTCTAAATAGTGAAATTGCTATTCATATGAGACCTCTTCCCAGAAACACTATATACTTTATTTTTCCTAAAAATCTGATATAAAAAGGCATGTAAAATGATCTGAATTACTGTCTCTTTAATGTTTAAAAAAAAAAAAAAACAGATCTTTCCATTGACCCATTTACACCTTTCTACCAACAATGCTTAGAAGCAGTACCTACAAATAACTGCAAAAAGAATATGGGCATGCAATATTGCAAAAATTTATACATTCTAAATCTATGAGTTTAAAATCTCCCATATTAGCTAGCATAATCAATGCCAAACATAAACTATAAAGACATATTCAGAGCTTGGTACAGTAGTTCATGCCTGTAATCTCAGAACTCCAGAAAGCAGAGGACGGAAGATCATGAATTAAAGTCCAGCCTGGGGAAGTTATCACTTACCAGTTAAGTGAAACCTTGTCTCAAAAAATAAAAATGGATGGGATATAGCTCAATATAAAGACTGTAGGGTTAAATCCTTGTACAAAAAAAAAAAAAAAGACATTCAGACTTCTTTGGGAGGAACAATGTTTACATGGCCAAAAAATTATGAATTTATACAAATAAGATATGGGCATATTTATTATTCAAAATGGCTCCCAATGCCTGTGCCACCTTGAGTCTGGTTTTCAGACACCTACTTCTTCAAGCTTGAAATCTGAGGTTTTATTCTTTGAACTATGGCCTCTATAGGGTGTACAGGACAGGAAGTAATCAGAAAATGTTTGCTTTTTGTCTGTAATTCCAATAGCAACAACAAACAAACCACTAACCTATACAATTAATGAAAGGAAGACGAAAGTCTAAATTTTTTAGCTCTTCTTCATGCTGAGACAATAAGTACATGCCTAGTGTGCTCTGTAATAATCCAGCACACACTTGGTCTCGTAGCAACTGTTTGCTGCTCTTCAAGGACCACACTAGCTTCTTGTTCTACGGACTAAAATGACTTTACCATTCTTTAATTTAAATTTTGTTTCCTATCTATTTCTTTCAATGTCACTTGAACTGGATATTAATTTCTGGTCTATATAGTCTGCATAAGTCTGTCTGATTTGGTCAACTGAACACATTTATCCCATGAATATATCTCAGAATATGAAACTTTTCATAGACTTGGACTATACGAGAGTCCCAAGCAGGTAATCTAGTTATGTTCTGTGTGGCTGAGTCAAAGGTTTAAACAAACACCTGAATATGAAGGGTCAAAGGTTTAAACAAACACCTGAATATGAAGGTGTTTAGGTCAGACATACACTTTCCATTTACTGCAGATTCCACCATTACCTAATGTGCATTTGATGCACTTTATACCCCTTTATATTCAATGTTTGGCCCTTTATAGAATCTATATATGATATATAATACATATTATATGAATATATGAAATATAATGTATATATATTATATAGGTGTATGTGTATTTTCCATGTAGGTTTAAAACATCAAGACTCAAGCACTTGTATTCTCTCAGAATGACTGTTACCCTAGACCCTCAGCATTTCCTCTTTCTGCTGTGATCAAGATATGCAATATGTCATCATGCTATCTTACTTTTCAATTCTGGCTTGACCTGTCCTGTTAACATTTTGATAACAAGGCCTATATTTTACTCATTTGATAATATACTCAAGATAGGTACACTAAATGAATTAGTGAAGAACTGTTACACACTGAGAGGAAACACTGTGTTTGTCCATTACATAGTTAACATTCTGAATGTTACATAGTTAACCATTATATAGTTAGCATTCTGAATAAAAATATCAAAGTGTCACTTTTTAAGAATATTTCAACTAAAGTAGGAAATTATTTTTAGGCTTTAGGATTAAATTTCTTATAGATAAAATGAGAAATGTCTAATAAGAGCATGAAAAGCATGTAGTAACAAAATATAGATTGATGTAAACACACACACACACGTGTGTGTATACACAGGGATTGAAGAGTTAAAAATATAAGTGATAAGGTTCCAGCATGTAATGGAAACATAAAGTGGGTTCTGTTGAATTTCAGCAAGTCTTTTTCCTATACTAGACTAGCATATCTGATTGGGGAGATGCTGCAGTATTCATTCTATTGTAATGCAAAAGAAACAGAAACTATTATGAACTTTTGAAAATAATGAATACTAAAACTATAACTTCCTTTTAATTTTAAAAAAGTCACTTTATATTTCTTGATATTGTTCCAAAAGAAACATTCATTTAAGGGATGTTAATTTACTTTCCATGGAAAAAACTTGGGAACTGTGGACAAGAAAAATATCAAAATTTGTCAACATGAGGGTATTGGAGAAAGAAAGTAAGTTTTTACAAAGTATGACTTTGAAAGAAAGTAGAGGGATAAACATTGTGTGATTCAAAAATAGTTTTTGTAACTTATATACTCTAATGTACTGGGCACTGGAAATCTTGAGGATGCACTCAGGATGTGGTTTATATCTGAAAGATGATTAGAAATTCCTACCACATATGGACAAATAAAAAAGGTCTGGAGACCTCAGTAGAAAACTTACCAGTCAATAAATATAATTTTAAGTGATGCAATTCCTTAAGTATTTCATTTTACAATCTTCTCTTTGTTTTAACTCTTTAAATAGGTACATACTGGTCCTATAGGGCAGACAAGACAGATTTTTCTGCACTTATAAATTTGTTGTTCTTTAATGAATATTTTTAGACCCACTGTGAAGTTTTGGAGCCCAATAACCACTTCTGATTTTAAATCTTGTTTGAAATATTGTTTTGGCCATTGTAATCAACACCTAACATAAAGTTAAACCAGCATAAATCAAGAAATGACATTTTACTCTTTTAAAAATAAAAATCATGTTAACAAAACTGTATCTTCAACAAACATAATCTCTTTTCCATTTGCAAAAAATCTATCTCCCTGCCTTCTACTATTTCTAGAATTATGCTGAATACAAATAGACACAAAGTAATATGAATAATATGATCATTTCTATATAATTGCTTTATATGTTATATATTCATAAAATGGTTTATATTTAATATATTTGTCTCTTTCCAATTAGTTAGTTGTCAAAGGATTTATAAGATAAAGAGAATTTCTCAGGCAGTGTGACCATTTGGTTTTGAGCATGAAAGCTGAGTATGAGATATTAAATATGTGAGAATATAAAAGAATGCAAGCATGGTTTACATGATTGATCTAATATATTGAAAAATAAAGCAGCTATGAAAATAATAAGTAAATAGTGAGTACCATAGCCCAGGACTTGGAATTAAGCACTGGGTTACAATCTGATTTCCATCATGTGATACATGATCACTGTTCTTTAACTTCTATAAGTTTATTACCTAATGAAGTGGAGATAATAACTATAAGGCTATTATATGTACTAAGTAGTATAACATACGAATAGTACTCTGTATTAGTAAATGTTCAATTGCTATTATAAGTAAATACTTTTAAATCAGAAAATACATAATTATAAAAATTTTAAGAGTTTATCTTTATTATTTTGCATTAAAATTCTCAACATGGGAATGCTCACCTTTCTAAAAAAAAAAAAAGAAGTTCATGTTTAATCAACTGTTACGATTAAGTGTTAAGTAGAAATGATTTCTCATGTCACAATACATTTGTCAGCCTAAACTAAGTTAAATACCTTAAACTGACACCTTTGATACTAAGCAAATTACTTAAAACTTGAAATTTCATTTTCTTCATAAACTATTATAGAAACAAAAATAACCATGTAAAAATTTTTGAATAGTGCCTTATAGATATAGATATACATATTTATCAATATAGATATCTGTACGTATAAATCTAGATACATCTATTTATCTATAAAAGAACTGATTTTTATATATAAACTGTGTTAATCTTATATCACTTTGAGGAACATTCCCACCTTTACCATATGACTTATATTCCTTCCACCTATTTAGTAGATCTTGGACAATTTAAGGGTTATGTCTCTGGCAAGTGTTCCCTAAGCATATTTTGTTAGTTTTACTCTTCTTTTCTTTCTTATTTTATTTCTTCATTTCAGAAAAATATAAAGAATATATTTTTCATTTTACTACCCATACTTTCACCACTACTGTATAGAAAAATGATTTTCACATGCTTCTGTTCTGAACACTTGATTATTAGTTCTAGGAATACTGTTATGTATTTCTTGGGATAACCTCCCTGGACAGTCAGAGTATCTGTGAACAACAACACTTTTGTCTCTCCCTAGCTAGTCTGTAGGCCTTGGGGCATGTCTGTCCAGCTCACTGTGGTTTCTGGACTCCTGATTTTTACAAGGGTCCAAATCCGGGATAGATGAGGTAGAAAGAAAACCAGAGGAACTATCACCACACTGTTCTCCAGGTCTAAGGCTTTTCAGCCAGTCTGCTTTTTCTCCCCAACGTTCAGTCTTCTACATTTTATATGGAATGTCCAGGGAGTTACTCATACTCACAGAGGGGATAGAGGAAAGTCTTAATAGGGAATTTAAGATCTGTATGAAATCACTTAAAGACATTTTAAAAATTTCTATATGTAATAACATTTATCTTCTAAGATCTATTTAAAGACATTAATCCATAATTTAAAGAAAATAACAACTGTACAGTCTTTAATCTAACATCGATCCTCTTGTTTTGTAAATAATGAATAAAATCTCATAATGGATAATCACTATATTGTTACATTATTGTAAGAAGAGTCTGGTAGGAGATGATTTTTAAAATTCAGACTGATGCGAGAAGGTTTTTAAATTACATGGACTTTTCAGGGGGAAAAAATTTCCTTAAAAACAGAAGTGGCTCCTCATATGTATAAAAGAAAAGTTGCATGCGTTGCAATGGAAAATGAATATTTGAAATTGTAAACGAGGGCTGAGGAAATATAGAACATTTACCGCATGTGTACAAAGGCCGTGGGTTCAACACACAGAGTCATAAAAAATTTTTTCTTGAAAAAAGAGGAATGGACATTCAGTCTTAAGGCTCTGTGTCATTATTCTTTTCTTAGAGAAATAAAATAAATCTTTTAACCTTTTATCCTTTGTTCCAAGTTTTTCAAATATAAATATTCCCCAACATCTTTTGAAAAAAAAGCACAGTATCAGCCCCTTTATAAAAGTTCAGTCCTAATCCCATTTCCAGTTTGGTTTCAGTGTAACAATTTATCATAATAAAATAAAGTTCATGATGATATGGAGTCACTAAGACCTACATGAAATTATATACCAACACTCTATTGGCTTTGATGTAATACAGGAAACTGACCAGAGGGAGTTTTCTAATAAGATCCTCATGACAGGAGTTTTGAACATGACTGATTACCCCACATAAAATGTAGGGATATAGCCCAGTAGTGGACTGCCTGCCTAGAATGTGTGAGGTCCTGGGTTCAATCATCAGAACAACCTGCTCCCATCTTATTAATTCACACACACTGTACACTCACAGACACATTCCCTGAAAGCAAGAATAAATACTACTATATCTGAAGGCCTATGTGGGTGTTTGTGATGGTTTCTTAATTGCCTTGAAGATGCAGATCCTCACTCTTTGTCTGGAAACTGCCCAGAGTCTCTAGTCAGATACTTGCCTTTCAAGTGCTACAGGGAGTTCAAACTAGCAAGCACCTGCAATGGAAAAACTCAACTGCACTACAAAACCTCCTTTCTTACTTCAGATAAAGAAATTTTTTCAAAGTTTTTCTAGGTGTGTTCCCTTTCTATATAAGGTGCTTGCATGCACATTAACAAACACTAATCTGATCACAGCCAGTTAGTGGATAATGATTTTTACAAATACACAAAGTAGATAGCTCTAATACATTGGTGGAGATAAGAAATGATGATCATCACTGAGATACACACAGACATGGTATTGAGATGGTGTTATTTCAAGAAATGGAATTTAATTAGAAACTCATGCATTCCATGGTGACTCCCCAGAAAACTAGCAAAGTGAACATTCTCCACTGTATTTTACAGCACAAATACAGACCCTAATCTATGAATGTCACCGATTTACATACATATAGATGGGATAATATTAAATGTTTGGAGAGTTTTTCTCCCCACAATTTTAAGACTTTTTCAGTCTACACAATTAACTCCAAGATGAAATCATGAAATGCTCATCAAATTCTTCTCACTTGGGAAAGTAAACTATAAGTAGCTGCAGCAGATAGAAGAAGCAGCCAGCACTTTAGAAATGTGTTCTAACAATCCAGATCTCTTTCTCCTTAAAATCCAGTTTAAAAAAATAGAATTAAAAAAAAAAAACTGGTACAATATATACCACTCCAATGTATTTGCAAATGTCTTCAAAACAATTAGTTTAATCAAAGAGGTCAATTATACAAATAAAAATTTAGGCAAAAAGCATGTGAAAGTGAATGATAAATACAATGTCTCAGAATAAAGAATTTAATTTTTGAAAAGCCTAAATTCTTCGCACTATTCAAATTTCACACCAGAAAATTTTAAAATATTTTAGAACAATTTGAACAAAGGTTCAGTATTGATTGTATAACAATGATATATTTAAATATTAATATATTAAGTTAATAGATTTGGAAATTATATCAATAATAATAGGATTGATGACATTCTGTAAATGTGATAGAGGAAAACAATGACATGACTCTTGTAAGAATTTATAGAGAGTTTCTCTGAATTTTAACATGTAGGTTTTAAGCTTCCTTAATAACATTTTTTTCACAGCTATCCCATTTAAGGGTCTCAAAGGTCTATAAATTTTTAACTCTATCTCCTGAGGCTCTATAAATTCCCTTTCTGGAGCCTTTCTGATGCGTGGATTTGATCCACAGACAATTCAACTCAAAATCAAATGCAAAATCTTCAAAAACTCTAAATCTTTTACAGTTGTGCAGTTGGAGATGAAAGAACTTGTATAAAAGTACTTAAAATTATAAAAACTTTCCCATGTAAGATGGAAAACAAAAAGCTCAGTGAGTTCTCTTAAATCTGTCCTAAGGGATTCTGTTAAAATAGTATGAAGTTTCAGCAACCCCGTCACAACAGCTGTATCACTGGAAAGAAAATGCTCCATTCTAAGACCAATAGCCAATAATTATTACTTGCAAAAATAAATGTGATTAACTGGTATTTTTTTTCCATCTTTCTGAATTAATTACATATGTGATATTTTAATCTTTTTTTAGAAGCTCACTGTGAAGTAGTTTTATCTTCTTTTGATAAACAAGAGCACTAACTCATGCACAGATTAAGTCCTGGAATTGACAGTATTGCACATTATATTACTTAGCACTGAGTTAGCAATGGAATAAAACCAGGTAATTCAACTCCTAGCTCTGGAACCAACTGCTAGACAATGAAGGAGCTAACATTAGTGTGCATCTGAAAAACTGATAGTGTGCTAAGTACTTGCTTGTTAAATGTGCAAAATACCAGTGTATTTTACCATTTTGCCTTCTTCATTTGGCAATCACAGAAATAGAAGCTCAATATGACAGTGGTCTGACTTGTTATATCCAGTATGTGGCAGATTTTTGGCATGATTCTCTAAGAGAAAGAAAGCTAAAAATAACTCAAAAGCTAAGATACCCCTTCAACTTGTCTACATAGATGCTTTCTTATATAACAAAGGAAAACAGGAACGGACCTGAAACATCACAAAACGGAGCCAGGTCTGTAACCTTTTATTCTGATATTCCTAAGCTTCCTAAAGCTGAACTCACAGCCCAATTCTGAGAACAGTTCTGCCAAAGTTGCCACTTTCAGTACATCTGAAAACTATTTAGCTGATTCTATTGCGGGTAAGTTGAGAATAGTCAAAAATACAGCTTCTCAGACTAGAGGGACTTCTTGGAAGAAAACCTGAAAAATGGGACTTTGTTCCAGTAGCTTAGAAGACACTGCATTCTGGAATGCTAAAATCCTTGCACTACTTGCATTGTACTTGCTGTATTGCTGAACCAAGGCCTTGTTCACTTGCTTTGACACAGTGTTCCTTATGGGCAAAACCTATTATCATTCCAGAGAACAACTTTTGATGTTGCAGAGTTGACTCAGCAGTAATCTGAGTGAGGACCACTGTGCTTTTCTTATTAATTATCACACAGTGGAATCATTGGTGGATTATTTTTTAGTATTGGTCTGTGATGCCTTCTTTAAGGGCACAGGCAAGGAATAATCCCACAGCCATCTGACTGAGGGTACAACCTCTGAACAACAGAGCTGGTAGGAACCTTATGGGGTTTTATAAGCCCTTCCTACTTACAACTGAAAAAGGCGAGAGCCAGAGAAACTACAAGACCTCAGGAGCCTGCAGGGTGGTTGCACTGATACTCACATCCTGTCATTATGGGAATTGATCATGACGGTTTAGCAGACCCCGGTCTGTATGACATGCTATTCTTTGCATCAGATCCAAGTCCACCAGGGAAACACGAAGGGAGAGTGTCTGTAAGCACCCCTGAATGCTGCCTCAGGTGTCACGTTGCTGTTCCGCCCTCTTGCTCTATGTGTGTTCACCAAAGAGAATTATCCAGAATATCATGGTCAAGGTGCAGTTTTGAACAGGAAATGCTGGCAAAGGTAATACCAGGTAGGTATCTGACAACATAAAATGTTTATGTTTCTAGGTTAACCTAACCACAATTTTCCCAAACTACCATATTGATGGGCATTTACAATACTCAAGAATGTTTCCAGATTTAACAAGAAGTGATGAAGGATTAAGTGATTTTCATAATACCTACATTAACAGTGGTTTGAAAGTAGTTTCAAAGGAAGTAGGTGTATGCATGTGTATTGGGGAATGTGGCAGAAAACACAAGGTTTCCTTATGTGTGTGTGTGTGTGTGTGTTATACTAAATATATGCCATTCTACACATTTTCTAAATATCTCTATCTTCTAATGAATGCATATTTATAGATATATTACAGCTAAAATATTGATTAGTATTAAAGAATTCTCCTTCATGCCATTTTTCAGCTAAATGAAAATGACCATTACTCTTAGAGTTGTTATGTGAAGAAGTCAATCTAGTTTAGGTCACACGTGGGAAAGAGGTAAAGTGAGATCATGCAGCCATCGCTCTGCTGTCCAACCTATGATTTGTTACTCTTTGTCCCCTGTCAGCAATCTCTAATGAATATATGTGACATAGTGCTTCCGATGATTTGTTTTCACAAGGAAAAACGTGTTATATACCACTGAATTCAGTAATTTCACATCCAGTAGTACTTTATGGAGCCATATTGTCTAGTTATACTTTTAAAATCTTTTTCAGAAAGCTATCTTTGTAAAGTTCCCCTCAAATAGAGCGAAGTATTTGAGTATTCTATCTTCTATATTTAAATCCCTCAGTTCCCAAATCACTTTTTCTCAGGCAAATCTTTCCTTGGGTTCCATTTCTCTTGTTCCATCTCTCTACCCACAGAGAATTCTCTCCCTCCTTTCTCAATGTGAGACAAAAAAATTTCCCAGAATATTTTCATATTCACCTCCATACACACACATACAAAATAAATCTGCACACTCCACCCAGAGCAGAAGGGAAGAAAAGGGCCTGGAGAGTCTCCGATCCTTTGACCTGCCACATCCTTAAGCCATCAAGCCTTCCACCAATTATAGTGCAAGACAGGCTGAAAAATACAGATTTACATCTAGATATTTTTAGAATAAGATTTTTAAAAATTAAAATATTCCTATTTCCTGTTAATTTCCTATATCTATTTATGAATTTTAACTAATTGTTCATATTTGATTCAGTCTATTTAGGTGATCTAAGTCTTTGGCAAGAAAAGGAAAAGTTGGGGCCAATGGGCAAGAGTCAGCCTAGAGCTGCTTACTGAGCTGTCCTGAGTTCCTGGCTTTCTCCAGCCCTCTCACCCCCCTCCTCTCCCTCTTTACTTCCGGCTCCTTCTCCCCATGTCTCTGGAGTGAACCCAGGTTACCTGATTTAGGTATATCCCTAGTCCTTTTTTAAGTTATTTTTTTTTCCTCTTAAGACACAGTCTCATCAAATGGTTGACTTTTTCTAAGTAAAAGTCCAACTTGCAATCCTCTTGCGTCAACCTCCCCGTGTGCTGAGGGTACAGACATATATGACCATTCATAACTGACACAACTCACTTCACAGTTTTGTATGTTGCTATCCCCAGTTGAATTATTTTTATAACTTTGACATTTTAAAGCATTAAGTAAATAGGTTCGTAAGATTATATCAGGGTACGTTACTGTTACACCAGCATTTCCCTGACAGGGCTATAATAAGGAAGTGCTAGTACCATTTTTAGTTTCCACAATTTGTTATCTTTAAGTAGAGCATATAAACTGACAACAAGGTCAAGGAATCCTAAGTAGTTTTAAAGATATATATTTAATCAAAAATCATGACTTTTGTTGGTGCAACTGTGGAGTTCTGTAGTCACCTACACTCTTTGGACTTCATTTTTCCTACTTATTAAAAAAAAAGCCAGGGGAAATGCTACTTATGCATAAAACACTTTGAGCTCTTCAGATGAAAGCCTGCATATGTAAGTGTGATGTGTATTTATTGCCTCTGCTCTGATGAAAAGTGGCAGCCTTCTGCTTGAAATGGGATTAGAAATTCTGACTATAACAGAGAAGAGAGAAGCACAAATGAGTAACAAGCAGTCAAAATAAATAAATTTGAAAAGATGGAGAGCACTCCTTTTACAAAAGGAACACCAGTTGTGAAACTTGTGGTTTAATTTGGTATGCTCTCCACTTTTAAAAAATTGGGCTCGACTGCATGTATAATGAGCTACAAGCAGAAGGTACATTCAGTAGTACATGAATAAAAAATGACCTTTTCATTTGCTCTTCCGTAGCTTGGCATTCCTATATTATTAAAATATAATGTATTAAAGATTAAGTAAGCATATTTGCATACAGACATCATGCTTCTGTGGCCATGGATATGAGGGCTATATAACTTTAAGCTAGAGATCTATCTATGTAAAATGCCTATTTTTAATAGTAAAAATACTGTACCAATTTTAAAAATAACAAACTTTTTATAGCAATTAAAGTCAATTATTCTAATAGGGATGGAAAAGAAAGCAATAAGGAGAAACTCTCCAAATTGAGCCACAAATAATATTCCCAAACCGTTTAACTGCTGTGAGTGAGCTAAATTCCATGTACAAGAAACATGTTAAAAATGTAAACTCCCTGATCAAATGAAATGTGACATTCTCAATCTAGGAATTAAAATATTAAAACAATTTTCATAGTAATATTTTGAGAATCAAGCATTTATTAAATATTTTCTCATACTTAATACTTTCTGTAGCTTATTTTAATCAATTTTAATATGCAACAAATATATAATGCATTAAAATAATGAACAAGAATAGTAAAAACATGAACATAAAACTATCAAATTCCAAAATATAGGACTTTCCTCTGACTTCATTATTATGCCATCAATACAGGTTCATAGAAGAAAATTAGGAAGCCAGTAAAGTGAAAAGAAGAGAATTATCATAAATGTCTCATGTAGTCACTGGTCACTTACCATTTACTTCTTCTCAGTGCTTTTCAATGTGAAAATTGTGATCATTTTTCTTTAATGTGATCATTTTTCTTTCTCATACCTCATATACTGTTACTTTAGAGACAAAATGCTATACCATGCTCCTTTCACTTCATATGTAAAGAAGCATTGTACACCTGGAGCATATGTTTTTATTTAAAATTCACTGTTTTTTTTCTTTTCAAAAAACTGCATTAGTGTCTCACAGTGGAAAACTGACATTCCTAAGTGAACAAAGCTAAGGCACAGCTCAGCCTGGAACTTGGCTGTTTGTCCCATGCACTGTTTCTCTGGGTTTGAGAAATAAGTGTGCTGCTCTTTTCTGGTGCACTCTGAGGAGAGGATATATCTTAGTGTCTTAGTCTCCAACCACAGAGAAGGACCAGAATTTCTCAGTCAACTGCTTAAGAATCCGGTCTCATTATCTCAGTAACAGGAAGATCTGAAATAGGCTAAGTTTCAAATAAGAGCTATCCAGAAGTCTTACCTTAAATTAGCTCCCACCTACTTACAAAGTCAATTTCTCTCTGCTGCAGTTCTCCCACCCTTGGGTCCCTCAGCATGCAAAGCAACAAAAAGCCTAATCTCTCAACTAGTATTCTTAATCTTCCATATTCAAAACTGGGAGATCTATGTATATGATCTGTAATATGTACAGAGAAAAAAGGGTACATACTGCAGGGAAAGAAATTTCTTCATACGTATAGTCAGTAAAGTGAATAATAGTCTTGCTTATATTTTAAAAATTAGATAAGATGGAAATTATATAAAAAGATATCCTAAATTGAAAACTAGTGATGGAAAAGCAAACCTGTACTTTTAAAATTATATAAATTCACAACAGACATTTATAACAAATACGGTTTCCCTGTTTTCTCTGTTATTCCTCTAGATGAAAAAACAACAGTGATTTTTTTCAGAAATACTTTTCTATGAATAAAATCTATCATTTACTGATGCATTATTTCTCAATTTATTTTTCATATTATCTCACAGAGATAAATGGCAATAACAAAGACACATTAAAATGACACTAAACTGCTTTTTATAGTTTTAATTATTTTTCTTTTTTAGTAATAAAAATGATAGGGTATGTTTGCATGTGTTATATATTGAGAAGCAATAGTACTGTTTAAATATTCATAATTGTGGGGGATAACTTTCACTTGATATTTTGCAAATAAAAGAGAATTCATCTGGCCTCTTAATATTATGGCCCTTCTTATTAATATGTATAGCTGGCATACCTATATTTATGCCACTCAGTCACTTATCGTGCTTTTTAATCTATTCTGAATTACTCTGATGGAGATAATTTTCATTTATTAGTCTATAAAGTTTCATTCTCTGAGAAATAATTTTGTGATCTGTAATGTAGATAATGAGTACTCATTTTTCGACTTCTCTTAGGGTTTCAATGTTATCAAAGCTGGATGCAAACGTTGTTCACCACCCAGCCAGGGTCTCCTTTACCTTAGGTGTTAGTCTATGAAATAAAGACTGATGCAATGAAACTCAAACCTAAGGAAGAAGAGTCCTCAGGGAGGGTGGAAACAATGCATGCACCCAGCTTGGCTACTGTCACAGAAGTGACATCTGAGAGTGCCAGTCCGTAACTTGGCGGATCTCTTGAGGACAGACTTCAAGTAGGTCGAAAGATTCAGGACCAGCCCTCACTTATGTGCTCCAGAAGTGAACTGTTTTTACAGAAAAAGTGAGACAGATTCATGAAAATCAAACTCCCACACAATGCTAATTCACTAATTCAGCGACTTACTGAAGTGAGAGCTGCACTGCTGACTGTACTGGATTACTGCACTCTCAGCATTCAGAAATTCAGTGCAGGGTTCCTGAGGGGGGTGAAGTTAAAGCTAAAGGGCCTGGTGATTTCATCTCAGTTCCTGGGCTAAACGATTCAGAGCTCTTGTTCACATGCATTGCTACATTGGCTCTTATCTGAGGTATTTTGTTTTAGTCTTTACTTTCAACTTAATTTTAGGCATGTTTTAAAAATTTTAGATAAACATCATCTAAAAGTTGTGACAGTACGGTAATCAGAATGAAGTCTATCAGTCTAGCCCTGCTATGCTTAGACCTTTATTTCTTTCTCTACAGGCTACTTTCTGAGCAATTTTTGAATAGCTTTCCAGATACAACCTATAAATTTGCAAATACATACATTGTGTATGTACACATGTGAGTAGGATATACATGTATGTAGCTTAGATTTGCATAAATGCACTTATAAGATTTGCTTCTCTATAAATGCTAGTATTGCAGACATGGGGTTTCTATATTTCACCTTTAACTTGCCATACACATAACCTTTAAGATTATGTATGAATTGAGAGTGAACTCACTGGTGCAATGCATACGTATCATGTGGAAGCTTTGGATTCAGTCCTCAGCATCAAAGGCGTGAGGTTTTTCAGGACATACAAATAACAGATGTGGTAGAGACCCTCACATCATCTCACACATGGGAGATTGTATGTTAGGCAAAAAACTACAAGTGGAATTTCATGTGAAAGATATATACATTCTTTTAAACCTGGAGACTATTTTCAAGTGATTTCTTGTATTTTACAATGTTAAAAAGTAGAAATTCTAAAACACAATATAAAATAATTAACATTTTCTAAATTGTGACTACAGAATGATTAACTATGCACTTTTACAGAAGAGGAAGACAGTCCAGAATTAATATATTTTGTGTCTACTTACTATCTTATTCTAAAGCTGATAATTCAAGAAATATGACTGATTATCGAGCCCTAGAAAATATAACGATCAATCACGTGGACTTCTGCCAAATAGACGGGAAAGCAAGAGGGAAAATTAGACAACATGAAAATAAATTTTTCTGAGTGTTGAAAGGGTTCTCTCTGGCAGGTGTAGCTTTAAGTTGTTGAGAGGGTGGGCAAACGGGGCACTTGAACCCACAAGTTCAAGTCTCGCCTGGGTAACAGAAAAACTCAAACAGAAAAATAAATAAGTAAAAGGGTCCTCCCCCCTCAGGACCTTGGAGTTTAAGGGTAAAATCTCTGGTGAACTCTGACGTAAGAAATGATTCAAAAGAAAGAAAATTGAGAAGAATGAAATAACAACCAAGACTACCTAAGTCAGAAACCATGAAGATTTAAAATTATCTAGATCAAGAAAGGGAGACTGGTCAAAGAAACACTAATAGTACTTACAAAATGAAGTAACTGCAAAAAGAGATAGTGAACTGCTGAAGTTTAAGTTTCTGACTAAGTTTTTCACATACCTCCTTTGCTTCCTGGTAAGAATTTTTCCAAATGTTAAGAAGCTGAAGACCAGAAGAAAAAGTGGGTAAATCTGGGCTTTGAAAAAGTCTCCTCAGTCCAAATGTTATTGGGGTCACAAGACATCCTGACATTGATTATAAGAAAGATTATGCAAACTAAAATATTCTTAATCTTCTATTTTGTTTTTAATCCATATCATAATATTGAATAAAAGGCAAAATCCAAGAAATGATAATAAGACTAATTTATAAAATCTGAAAAGTAAATTACTGCTTACATTTGAAATTTTTTGACTATAAAACATTTGTGGTATATACTTGCTATGTAGTACACAGAGTGTCACGGCCTTACCTCAAGTTAAAAAGGTTGATTGTAATTATAATTTTTTAAATTAAATTAACTTCAAAGAAGTTATATAAAATTTCTGACAATCTAAAACCAGCTCTTTTTCCCATATATGAATGGGTCTAAGAAAAGATCTATAAAACAGGTTTCCAGTATACAACTTCAATTTAAAATTGAGGAGAGTGCTAAGATTCTAAAATATTTTTCCTTTTGCATAATTTGAAAAGCAAGTACAATTTTCCTCCATCATCATTTTATTTTTTATACAAATTTGTATGGTTTCATGAAGCCATCACTTTTTATTAACACAATGTTTACCTGAAGTAGGATATTAGAATTTCTCATTTAATTTTCAACATTTCAAACATAACAGATATGCCATCAGAATATAAATTTCTGATTGGAATAAAAATTAATGTGGCAAATATATGAAATTAAAACATTTGTAATGGACATACCCTGAGGATATCCTCATAAGTGAAATAAATAGGTCACAGATAGGTACATATCGCATCTTTTCTCTGGTATGAGAAAATGAAGATGTAAATGAGTCCTATATGTTATATACTGTGAAATAGAAAATATTCAAAGTGAAATAGGGTGAAGGGGAAAAAATAATATTATAACAAAAAAGAAAGAAAAATTTTATGTATATAGGGGGGTGGTTGGGTGGGTAGGGCTATGGGAAAAAATGAGAATTAAGTTGTGTCTTATACTGGTACAAATCCCCATTATGGAGTGCAATCATGATGCATATATGCAATGTACCAATAAAGATTAAAAACAAAAACAAAAACAAAAACATTTGTATACTGAGATGAAAACAACACTGAGATTTCATCTCACTCCACATAGAATGGCTGCCATTTCAGAATCAGCCAGCAGCAAATGTTGGCGAGGCTGCGGAGAAGGAACCCTTCTCCACTGTTGATGGGACTGTAGAATAGTACAACCCCTGTGGAGATCAGTTTGGAGATTCCTCAAAAAGCTAGGATTGGAGGTCCCATTTGACCCAGCCATTGCTCTGCTAGGTCTATACACAAAAGAATTAAAAGACTCATATCACAGTGACATATGTGCACCCATGTTTATAGCAGCTCAGTTTGTAATTGCTAAATCTTGGAAACAACCCAACTGTCTATCAACTGGAGACTGCATAAAAAAGCTGTGGTTCTTCTACAGAATGGAGTATTACTCTGCCATAAAAAATGATAAGTTTGAACCATTTCTACTTAAATGGACATACCTTGAGGATATCCTCATAAGTGAAATAAATAGGTCACAGATAGGTAAATTTCACATCTTTTCTCTGGTATGAGAAAATAAAGATATAAAAGAGTCCTAGAATTGTATGTTACATATTGTGAAATAGAAAATACTCAAAGTGAAATAGGGTGAAGGGGGAAAAATAATGAGATTATAACAAAAAAGAAAGGAAACAAAGTTTATGTATATAGAGGGGTGGTAGGGTGGGTAGGGCTATGGGAAAAAAATGAGAATTAAGTTGTGTTTTCTACTGGTATAAATCCCCATTATGGAGTGCAATCATGATGCGTATATGTAATGTACCGATAAAGATTTCAATTAAAAAAAAATTTGTATACTGAATGTAAGCAGTGAGCATTTAAGTATAAAGTCTAATAATAGCTTACATTAAAATAAAATATATTCTACAAATATCATTTTCTGAAAAATAAATTTGTTTTTATATTTATAATAAAATAAGGTTATAGTATAATATAACCCAAACCTATATTTTATTTTAAATAAAGGGCCTATAATACATACTTCAGCATGTATTTTATATTTGTTCAATGAACATTCTAAAAGAAAAATGATGGATGTCAATAATTTATAACAAAGAAGAAAATTCATTATATAACAATATGAGTTTTTAGAACATTAACAATGTGTGATATTGAGTCATGTGAAACAGCCTTCATATATACTTCATACTACTTCATTGTGATGAATATACCCTTTTCTGTCTTCCTTCCAGACACACAACACCATTTTAGTACTTTTAGTAAGGATAGGACCTCATAAATAGTATGCATCTAATAGACAATGAATGATAAACCCAAAGAAAACATTTCTACAATGTTAATATGAGAAAATTTACTCTTATAAGTGACTCAAAAACAAAAATTTAAAGAAATAAGGGGATTTTTTAGAATGTCAGTTTTTACCATCTGCAAACTCGAGGGCTTCTGAACTGCATCAACTTCTTTTAAAGTACGGGAGGAGTCCCAGCTATTTATTCACATGTTCAAATATATTCCTAAATTCTCATATTTTAACTAGTATAAAGATGATTTTATATGTAGAGCTTCTTTTCACATTTATAATTTTGTGTTTTATCTCTTAAGGAAGAGAAGGCAAGGTATAAAAGTGACAGGCCCTTCCTACAAACTTGGACCTGTTTTTTCATATTTTTCCAGTACAGTAAATATATGTTTACAAGAGAATTGAAATGATCTAAGATTTGAACAGGCAATAGAAATTCAGTTTACATTAATAAGTACCTGCCATTTGCTCAGAAATAAAAATACAGTCAATTCTAACTTAAGTATTAAGCACATCATCCTTTAGCACAATTTATAATCTGACAACAAATTATGTGGTGAAATCTCAATTTTTTATCAGCACATTTTCTCCACTTTCAATTTTCTTCTTTTGATAACCAAGCTTGGACAGTACCTGACAGTTAACAGCTGCTCTACTACATTTTAAAAAACTTTATATGTTGACATTTCACATTTACTCATATTTTCAGATAGCCTAAGGCAGTTGAAAATAATAGACCTTTGATATCACTGTTTAAATTCTTTACATTTTATTCATCATGTGAATATATCACAAAGTCGTTGATTTTTGCCTGTCTGATTTAACACACTGATTTTAAAATGTGCATTAATTAAAATATACATATAACATTCAATTTTCAGTTAAATATTTTGACATACACATTCTACTAAAATATCAAAAGTCAATTATCATGAAAGTACCATGAAACACTTTGAGTCAAAGATGTTTTTGTTAAAGCAAGCCAAAAAAAGTTCTTTTTACATCAATAAAATATAAATACTCCTAATTGCTAACAGACTTTTTCTGACAAGCATTGGCCTAAATGAATGTTTAATGAGTATGCTGAGGAATAGAGGCCTGGAAAATAGCATTAACTGTGGAAATACTGACACTGTTCAAAACAAAAAGTTAGAAAAAATATCAAACTTGTATCCTGGTGCTAATGAGAAGAATACAATTATCTTGGCACTGGAGTGATAGAAGAATACATTAAGAAATGCTGACAACAAAATCCTGAAGTAATTCTGTTAAAGCCAGTACCTGAAGTTGTATGATGTGTGTATGTATGCGTGGACATGTGCACACACACACACACATGCACACATGCAAACACACACAGATTATCAAGAAATAGTCTGGCCTTTTAAAAGGCATATTGGCATTTTGAGGGTAAAGTCAAATGAAAGAAGTAAAATTATATAGAGAGTATGTCCTAAAATTTACAACTAAGTCTTCTTTACTGCAGCTAAAACATTTTTTGCTTTATTCATCTGTTATCTTACAACTACATTATATAAGTGACTTCATACTTTAAGAGGTAGAAAGTTATAGTGTAGCTCAGTGATAAAGCACTTCATTTTGAGCATAAGTACATTAATGCTGTTCTTTCTAAAAGTTAAAGATAATGGATAATGAGTGCTAATATGAACAGGCACTGCTAATATGCAGAGAAACAACAAAGAAAATCTTAAAAATTTTAGAAGAAAATAATTTTTAAAAGATAAGACTGTGAATTGGGTCTTTAAATTTGGGTGGGCTGATTTTTCTAAGCTCCTTATATATTCTAGATAGTAACTCTTTGTCTGAGAAACAGCTGGTAAAGATTTTTTCTCACATTGTTGGTTGCCTTTTTGCTCTATTGGTGATTTCCTTTGCTGTGCAGAAGCTTTTTAAAAGAATGAAGTCCCATTTACTGATTTCTTCTGCCAATTCCTGTGCTATACAGGTTTTGTTCAAGAAGTCATTCCATAAGCCAATGTCTTCAAGAGTTTTACCTAACGTGTTTTGCAGCAGGCTTAGAGTGTTTTAATATTTAGGCCTCTTATCCACTTTGAAATGAACAGATACTTTTCAGAGGAAGAGGTAAGAGCAGCTAAGAAGTATATGAAGAAATGCTCAACATCATTAGTCATTTGAGAGACGCACATGAAAACAACGCTGAGATTTCATCTCACTCTACAAAGAATGGCTGCGATTTCAGAATTAGACAGCAACAAATGTTGGCGAGGCTGCGGAGAAGAAGGAACCCTTCTCCACTGTTGGTGTGACTGTAGAATAGTACAACCCCTGTGGAGATCAGTTTGGAGATTCCTCAAAAGGCTAGGATTGGAGGTCCCATTTGACCCAGCCATTGCTCTGCTAGGTCTATACACAAAAGAATTAAAAGACTCATATCACAGTGACATACGTGCACCCATGTTTATAGCATCCCAATTTGTAATTGCTAAATCTTGGAAACAACCCAACTGTCCGTCAACTGGAGACTGGATAAAAAAGCTGTGGTTCTTCCACAGAATGGAGTATTACTTTGCCACAAAAAATGATAAGTTTAAATCATTTCTACTTAAATGGACATACCTTGAGGATTTCCTCATAAGTGAAATAAATAAGTCACAGATATGCAAATATTACATCTTTTCTCTGGTATGAGAAAATAAAGATGTAAATGAGTTCTAGAATTGTATGTTATATATTGTGAAATAGAAAATACTCAAAGTGAAATAGGGTGGAGGGGGGAAAATAATGAGATTATAACAAAAAAGAAAGGAAACAAAGTTTATGTGTATGGGGAGGTAGTAGGGTGGGTAGGGCTATGGGAAAAAATGAGAATTAAGTTGTGTCATATACTGGTACAAATTCTCATTGTGGAATGCAATCATGATATGTATATGTAATGCACCAATAAAGATTTCAATTAAAAAAAAAGTACACAGACATACATTATTAATTTTTAAAAAAAGATAAGACTGTGTAGGCTCTTTTAGTGTGTTTCCACACTAAACAAGCCTACACAGTAGGCTTAACAAGCATTATTAGAAACAAGCATGATTAGAAAATCATTCTTATTACAAAGCAAGATTCAATAAGCTTTAAGGGAAAAATCACAAAGGTTCACTGTCTACTGAGCCAGTGAGGAGAAAAGAGTACTTCCTCCCTGTACACTGGTTACCACTGGCAAAGAAATCTGTTTCACTTTTCTTGATTTCTAAGGATGTCATGCCCCACACAGCTGGAGGAAGAAATGAGAGCTGACTACTTCTTAAATAAATATATACATATATTTTAATTTCACAATCTTCCTTGGGTAGCTGCCTGAAACAAAGTCTATAGTGCTAACAAAAATATTTTCCACCTTATATTCTAGACAACTACCTATAATTACTTTCAAGCTACACAGCATTTCAGTGGTCAAAAATAAAACTAATATGCATCAATATTCTTACAAAGAAAATTAGTTATCTAAGCTAGTTAGTGATTCTTCCTCCATTGCTACCTGAAGATATTTCTTTGCATGCATGGCAGATATTTGAAATTAAAATATGATCCATTAAGACATCAGGTCAAGTAGAAGTACTTTGTCATGTAACATATTTGTAAGTGAATCTGTCCATGTTAGATCTCATAAATTAATGTGCTCACTATGCCATTCTATTATATCCAGTAAGGTCCAAGCTCATTCTGCAAAAGATTCAATAATACAAATAATCTTAAGGCTTTGATCAGATAATTTATAGTTTTTCTGAGGTCTGAGTTCATCTTTAAGAAGTATGATTTCCTTAAAAGCCACTGTGATATTCAGTGACATTAACTCTTAAAAGGTATTCTGAACAGTCCTTCTTTATTACCCAAAATCTTACATTTCATGCCAGCAAATGCAAAGATCTTTTCATGACTGGATGAAAAAACTGCCATAAAAAGAAAGCTGAAAAATTAAATTGTTTTCATGTCACCTACAGAGTTTACTTAATAAGCACACAGTTTATCACCACAAATGGTATGAACTCATCTTAAGATGCATCTGCTTAGTGTACTGTCACCTAAATCAAAACAGGACTCATTAGTGTAAACTCATTAGGTAAACCAGCTACGATGGCAGGGCTCTCAGCACTTCTGAAAACATACATATAAAGATATTCAAATTAATGTCACTTAATTAAAAATATATAGTTTGCTTTAGACAGTTTTTTTCTAATCCAGAACCTTATTATCTGGACCAGAAAGATTAAGATAATTTAGAGTTGAATAGTACCAGAGTGCAACAGAGCATAAAGCTTTCTAAAATAAAGAGGTCCAAACCCAGAACTCCTACTACCATGTAACTACCACTGGGAACTCTAGTTTAATTTGCAGCAAGATTTTAAGGAAATTCTTTCATATAAATAAAAATAAATCCTTAGAAAAACCCAGGAATATGACTCCATAAATCATTTAAAAGCAGTAATTTTGCAGATAAAGCATTGCCAAAACCCTTATTTCTCAAACCAAATAGATGTGACATTTTGGTGGAGAAAGTACTTCTTCAACTAATTAGAATCCAACGTATCTCAAGATAAAACTTCTCAAAATAAATTGGAGATAATATTATATGTTATTGAGAAACAAGTGACACTACCAAATAGAGGCTACGTTTCTACATAATCTGTTTTCTCCGTGCAAGTTCCAAAATATAATACTTAGGTTGGTCTTCCAATAAGATACTTTAATATCTATCCCATTTTGAAAGCAAGAATGCAGGTACTAAGATTTCCTCAGCTCTAGTACATTTGACTGATCTTCATGAAGCTTTAAGATGTAAGGGAATGAAGCAAAATTTAACAGGAATTACCAGATTCAGGACTTAAGAGCAGTTGTCTCAAGAAATCTATTTGGGTCATATATATTTTGTATGTGACTTTACATTAGATAGAAAACATTGTTTCACTACCAGAATCTCTAATTGTGAAGATGACTTCACTACAGTGCTTGTCTTTTTCTTTGTCTATATCAAATTCTGTATAGATCCAAAATGAAACCAACTTAATTAATTCCAAGACATGTCCCTTTTCCTCGTTCTTCCCTTTCTCTTCATTTGCCTCCCATTTTGTTTTCTTCCTTCCCTCACTCTTTTCTCCATGCTCAAGTTTTCCAAATTCAAACAAGAACTTCCTTTGTATTTACCCTGAAGTCACTGTCACATTTCACCTTTTCTTGATGTATACCAGCTAAGTCAGTAATGGAGGACCTTTTAGAGTTCTCAGTGATAAACAGCCTCTTCCAGCACATATGCCACAGATTTGCCATCAATGAACTAAGTCATTTAAACTGTCCCTTCTTTCTCACCTTCCATTTATTACTCATTGGTGCATTAAAATCTAGTTTATAGAACTCACTAAAATTCCCTAAATCACAGAATGTCTTAAATTTAAAGCACAGGTAAGGTGCTTGTTTACATAATTAATTCAACTAACTTTTCTTTCATGGAATCATCTTCTCTGATAGCATTAGGTTAGCTCTGTCTCTGGCATCTTAGCCACTCCTTAATGTTCTAACATAAAGTTAGTGCATCACTCTAATGGAATGGTTCCCAGATGCATTCAGGGCACTGATATTTATTCTTAATTTCTATGCCAACATTCGTCTATATGGATTTCAATTTAAATTCCACATATATAAAAGTAATCATTGTTTTTATCCCAAGCCTAGTGCTTCAGAGTTCACTTGACAAAGTACAATGACTTACAAGTTCCTAAAGTGGTTAGGAACCAGTACCTCCAAATTGTCACTATTTACTGTTTAAATTACATAATTATTGCTAGAAATCCAACTATGAGCAATAGCAAGACAGTAACAGTCATAGGTCTTAACCTGCAGAAGTTCTAAAGAATATTATAAAGAAATGCTCAACCACTAACACAACTTTTATTTATTTATTTGTTTATTTATTATTGAGAGAGGGTCTCACTTTGTAGTTCAGGCTGGCCCTGAACTCAGCCTCAAAGTCAACAGTCCTCCTGCCTCTGCCTCCTGAGTGATGGGATTGCAGGTGTGAGCCACCATGCCAAGCATTGTTGTATTTTAGGCATCTACAGAAAGCCTAAGGTACATGAGCTATCTTCAAAATAAAATATTTTGCTCTGAGCAGAAAGATGTTGTAGAACTACACACATCACATCACAGCCAAAGGGAATAAGGAAGGTATAAGTAACCCATGCTCATAAAATTACTCAAATATATTTTTATTATTTTTATTTATTCTTCTTAAGTTTTTTACTTATTCACATTTTTATCTCAAGAAGAAAATTCTTAGTCCAATGTCAAGTTATAAATATTAGAAGTGTAAGTAAGGCTATACTTCAATGATATTCACAGCAACCATTTGTGAAAAGCCAAACTAAAAAATACAAAGTAAAAAATAAAAATACTCTGATATCTGCATTCTTAGGTTAAATAATATCAAATTGAGGGGAAAATTAGTGACAACAGATATATATTTGAACTACACTGATTATGACATTCAAAATTAAAGCAGAAACAAAGCGTTCAGAAAACAAACATTTTAAGTATTTACTAAAATCCTGCTTAGTTTCTGAAAGCATCTATGAAAACATAATACAAAATGAAAAAAGGTACTTATAAATTTAATTACTAACAACTGCAAAGGATTATCTACAAGAACCCAAACTGAAGCAAAAAATTTACCATGAAGAATACTATACCATAGAAAATGAAAGATAGCAAAAACTAAAAAACAAAGACCAGCCTGGGTAACTTGGAAAGCTCCTCAGATGAAGATGATAAAATAGTTACAACAAAGCTTTACAGTATAAACAAGTTTTCCTGAAAATCCAACCTGTTAAGGCCCTTACTATAGACTGTATATACTACTATTTTTATAAATAAATATAAAACATATTTCTGTACTTGCAATAACACAAATATGAATTTTTACAGAGGAGTAGGACAATCTCAAGAAATCAGCCCCAGGAAGTCACTATATTTTGTTAAAAAAAAAAAAAAGAAAGAAAGAAAAGTAGACCTATATTATTATGGTTTCACAGTACTAGAAATATAGGAAATGTTGGTTAATAGTAAACTCACAAATGTGTGTCTTATAAATCATTGTAATAACTACGTCACAGAAACTCAAGTACATTTAAATCCATTTCTTGTTGGACAAAAGAGAGGACACCAAAACCAATGTGGCTGCTCCTTCAATCATTCTTCACTCAACACTGACCTATTACAACTGCCAACTCTGTGTCAAGCAGTACGGAGACTGAGCCTCTCCTTCCAGAGACACTCAAACACCCAGCAGTGTGATAAGCAGAGATTAACAGGAGTTTGTGGAGGTGCTATGGTCTGTTGTTTAACGTGAAAGAAATAAAATTGAAACTAATATGCATAACATGTTAATAGATTAGGTTCTATAAGAAAAGAATGTCCATTCAGGAAAAGTAGGAGCAAAGAGAGGTAAGACCTGATTTCTCCCTTTTTCTTGCCATTTGATTCTGTAAATTGGCTTCTTTCGAAATCATTTCTCCAAATCTCAGAACCTCTGAATCAGCACCTTCCCATACTCTCCAGGGAGTGGCTACCTGTGCTGTGCTCATAATGGGTTCAGAACCACAACTGAACAAGTCCTCTCAGAGATCTGAAATCAAACAGATGTCTGAGAAGATGGGACATGTGAACAGAAAAGAACACGATTACTCTTGGTCCCATGGTAACAGGAAGTGGTAACACTTCCTGAGAATGCTTATTAGAAAGTTGGGTGTTTCCTAATGAGATCAAGGGAAATCTTAACTATGCTACTGAAAAATAATAATGATGGTGCACAGAGATCCTGAAACTCTCTCCACAAAGAGTCCTTGTTACAATTTTGGACACATTCCCAAAATAAAAAGACTCAAGATAAAATTGCTAACTCCTGATTAAATACAGAAAAATAGAAATACTGTATTTGATGTTATGTGCTTTGATGAAAGCCATTGAGTGAAATTTTAATACTATTAAAGATAAAATATTTTTACCTATGTTTTAATCCTCAGTGTTACATAAAAACCAGAGAAAATCATTAGAGAAACAAAAAATACCATCAAACTAAAAAATGTTATCGTACCCTGCTTGAAAAAGTTAAATGTGTAATTACTGGCTCACTAGGAAAGGAAAACCAATGTCAGTATAAAAAACTGTATGATCATTTGTGGGTGACAGCAAAGAGGTTTTAAGGATTATCTCACAGGAGGTTTAAAGCAGCAAACTTTTGGTGTATTTTAAGTTGCATGAAACAGGCTTGTCTCATGTTAACAACTCAGCAATTGCAATTGGCCTAATTTGTACAAAAATTTCTTAGAAGTAACTGTTAAAATGCATTGTGTGATTCTGTGACTTGGCTTCAGGAATGCAATGTTGTCTCTACACTGCTGTGTACTTCAACTTAATGTCCCTAAAGCACAAGCAGACATTAAGCCTGGTACTTCTGTATGACATAGTACTGGTTGCACAGGCTTGAAAAGCCCTCCCTGCTGCCCGCAGGCATGTGACTTATTTACCACATCCCTGTGACATGGGGGATACAATGGTGGAAATGAATGAAGAAGAGTTAAACCAAGTATTTCAGAGAAAAATTAAAACCATATAAATGTAACGTATGGATAAATTTATGAGGCTTTAAAAAATAATGGTTTAAATGCAGTTGAAGTTTTTCTTACAGAAATGCACTGGAGACTAAGCAGCCCATGTGGTGAGTTGGTCCAGTTGCTTCGGGGTTTAAGACAAAGCAACACAAGTCAGACAGAGGAAGATGTTTACCACAAAATGGTTGAGAAAGGAAGGAGGGGAGAAAACATGAGGAAGAAAAGGGATCCCAAAACCCCTTCTGGAATATATCCGTAATTTCCTAACCATTCCACTACATCCTACTTTTTAAAGTTCCTACCGTCTCCCAGTAGAACCATGGGCTGAAGACCAGGCCCTTCGTCACATAGACTGTTAGAGGAAATTCACCCAAGCATCACACTGATCTTGTAATTTTGTCTTTTACATTCTAGCACCTGACAAAGGGTCCAAAGGGGATTGCTGACAACACCCCAGATCCCTCTGGGAACACAGAAGAGGGGCCACTGACCCTTTCTGAGAACTTTGTTTTTCCCACAGAGCCCCAAGTATTTTGAGTTCCTGTCTGGTCACATTCCACTCTTCCTGCATTCCTCTACCTCATCATACTTGGTTTTCAAATCCAATGGTTGTGCTGTAAGAGAGCTCATAGGTCAGGGGATGCAGCCCTGGAGCTGGTATCATAGCAGTTTTAACAAGGGGCTCATGGTGGATGAAATTACAGTGGCTAGAGTGAGCACAGGGGCAAGAGATCCCACCAGAGGACGGGAAGGGGAAGAGTGACTGAGGACTAATGGGGTTCCACAGCTACATTACTCCTTTCCTATGACACATGTTCAGTGACCGATGGACTCCCGCTAGACTTTGCCTCTTCAAGGTGTCCCCGCCTCAACACTAAAGACAATGACTTCAACATATGAACTCTTAGGAGATAAACCTACCAGATATTTATACCTGTTAATGAAGTCAAGGCTATATTACTGCTGTCAAAATTTTATGAAATTATATCATTATCTTTATCCTTAGTCATGACTAAAGGGGAGAAGATATAAGAAAAAAAATGAAATGCACAGTCTCTAAAACTATCAGTGTTTAAAAATTTTTTTTTTTAATCTTGATGTGTAAAGCATCTACTTAGTAGGAGGAAAACAGAAGAAGAAATAAGAAATAGAAAATAGAGTGAAATAGAGTAAAGGGGGAAAAATAATGAGATTATGACAAAAAAGAAAGGAAACAAAGTTTATGTATATAGGGGGAGGGGGTGGTAGGGTGGGTAGGGCTATGGGAAAAAAATGAGAATTAAGTTGTGTCTTATACTGGTACAAATACCCACTATGGAGTGCAATCATGATGTGTATATGTAATGTATTAATAAATATTTCAATTTAAAAAAAATTGTGACTTATCTGTGACTTATCCTTCACCCTAGAAAACAAACCATGCACAACCACATTAAGATAGGATCTACTTTTATCATATACATAGGAACAAATATTTCACATTCCTTGCCCAGCTCCACGTAAATTCCTAAAACATTGCTCTCTAGGATTTTCTAGCTTGTGAAACAAAAATCAGTCTCCAAGTTATCAAACCATTGAGCTAAAAATACTTTTTAAAAAGCATCCCAGAAGTATAAATGCTTTTATAAAATAAAATTAAATATGACTGAAAAAAATATATATGGCAATGATACCAATACAGAGAAGGCAGACATACTTGGGGATCTGGGCTTTGAGTCCTTACCAAGTCTCCACAGCTTGAGGACCAGTGCTGTTATCATCATTAAAGTGAAACAACTGGCTCTCACCTAAACTAGGAGGGGGAAGGAAAAGCCACTTTGAAAATGTAAGCTTCATGCTGATTTTCATAAGAAGAGTGGAAAATTCACTGTGTTTACAGTTTTTCCTTAGCAAAGAATTCATCTTTCACATTCTTATAAAGCAGCTTTTTACTGTTATCAATAAAAACTAACACTGACCTTCCTCCTGGAAGGTTAAACTTCTAGCTTCTGTTTGAAACGCTAGAGTGCCTTTTCTCAGAAGAAATGCTACATATATGTGCCGCAAGCAATGAAAAAGAATACACCATCACTCCGACCCTTCATTAGTCAGAGGATCTTGGCAATAGCAATGCTACTTGTATACGGTCTCTGCATGAAAAACTGTTTTCAAAGGTAACCTTGCCAAGGGCTATGTTCTGTCTTGGAAAAAGGAAGCAAACTTTACTTTTCTACCAATCGGTTTGCTCTGCATGAGAAACAGGTGGTAAGGTACAATAAAGGGGCTTGAAGCAGTAGCAAAATAAAACTTACCCAAAATAAGTTTTTTCTGGAAAAACACACACACACACACACACACACACACACACACACACACACACTCAGATAATAAGCCTGCTGGGCTGACATGTTTTTTCAAAATGCAAATCATGAAAACTGGTTAAGGGATTAAATGCTCTTTTGCAAAAATGACCATGGAGATTATAATCATTAATTAAAATCATGTAAATAATTTTCTGAAAGAACTCTGCCTTTTTATCTCATAGGTTTCAAACAGCCTAATGGTAAAAGGTTTGGTCTCAGAAGACATTCTCTAATTAAAACTAGAAATCTGGTATAATTAATAAGTGTCAGTCTGCAATTTTAACCACTTGGTAAAGGCAGAGAAATCAAGTAGTAATGTTTTATAAAAAGAAAATGAAAGAAAATGAAACTTTCAGAAGGTCGACTAGCTACCAATACAAGTAGGTGTTCCAGAGAGTCGAGGAACTTGTAATTGATGGATGTTTTAACACTTTAAAGCTCCAATGTGTCAGTTTTATTCATTTTTATTTTCTCTTTGAGTTGCAACTGGATCCAAAAGTCAACTGTCAGTGATTTAATTTTGACTTACACTTTTGAACTGTCTAAACTCCTTGATGCTTTACCTTTTTCCTCATTATTACCGTCCCCAAAAGGTGAACCAGAGCCAAAAGAGAGAGAGAGAGAAAGAGGAAAGTCAGACCTATTAATTTCAAATTTTGATTATAGCATCTGGCCTAGTCCTTCCCTGCACTGGATATCCAATTCTGTGACAGCTTTCGTTTACAAGTTTAATTTTACCCCAAGTAACAGCTCAGAGAACATAGTGAAGAAACTTCTTTCAGGCAACAACACAGCCAGAGGCATCACACTGTCTCATTGTTGCTGGTCTCCCCTCGCTGTCACAGCCTCTGACTTCTACTGCTTCTCCCTGGGGAACAGCACAGGTTGACTCCACCCAACACACAGGAACAGATCTAGCTCAGTAGGTCAGCGCTCCCCTTCATCCCTGTACTAAACTGGTGTCCGGGCAGTGTGTCTCAGCCCTTTCCTGAGCACTGTGTGACACATCTACAAAAGCTTCTTGTTGCCCTGGACTGAGTGATGTGCAGATGTAAGGTCACAGGTACCCCTACCACTGCAGAGGCCAGCAGCTAGGCAAATACTGAGCAAGACCAGTCAAGACAGCCCCACAGAGCTACCAGATTAAAGAACATTCGAAGCCCATCCAACTTCTGGGCCTCTGTTTAATGCCCCAATGAAGTTTCTGACCCAACTAGAATGAACTGCTTTTGTTACTTGTCATATAAAGAACCCAATCAATGTAATGCATACAAGTCATTTAACACAATTATGTGTACAATTACAATACAGACAAACATACTGCTCAGAACCCCTTCGTGCAAGAACCTGCTGCCCACCGTTGGGGTCGGGAGAACAGCTGCCTTAGCTGTTGGCTCTCTCAAGGTCAGCCTTGTCTGTAAGAGCCACTTTACCTAAGCAACAGCCTGCAATAGTGCCTGAGGCAGGGTGTACTGAAAGTTCATCTATTTTGGTCAGAAGCAGGACACTCCAACATGCACAACATATTCCAGAACACCGACAAGGAATTTTTGTGCCTGTATCACATGTTGAATTTTGCCTCTGCCTAAGTCTTCTTTCTTCACATCTTCTTTCTTTGGAAATTGATTCCCCCAAAGTTATTTTAACCCCCTATCTTCATCTCCACAGTGACTTCCAAGTAACCCAGACTTGACAGTCTGTCCAATTTCATATAATAGGAAAACAAGAAAAAAAAGTCAATTCAATACCTGGGAGAAATTATACAAGAAAATTCCTCATCAAATCCTTATAAGCAAAATGTATAACATGTATTTTAATTGGTGCCATGCCCCCCTCCTTTTCAAGCTTCCTTCGACCATATTTGAGGCAGGAAGGTATTAATGTATATGGTGGAATGGTACAATTAAGTTTGCTGCAAACTTACCTAAAAGTGACAAGTCGTGTGAGCAACGTCACACTTCTCGTCACCCATTTTTCATGTGCTTTTAAACAATTTTAAATGTTGTAACAACAATGTTCTCCTCATTAATGTTCCTTTTATTAAAGAAGATTCAATACATAGTTGAGGTAAGATTTAAGTGAGCTATGATAAATGTCTGTTGTTCTATCAAAATTTGCCACAATGCAAATTTCTTTTAACTGAGTCTCAGTTTTTAATTAACTGTCACTGTAAAGTTGCAGATGAACTAATGGGACAACAAAATGATTACATCTGGGAATGAAGGTTTTCTTTAAAACTAAAATAACTAATGGTATAAAAATCTTTGACAAAACAATCATTTAGGGATTCTATTCCCACTGCCTCCTTAAAACCTTTCTTGGAGAGGTATTTGTAGTACAAAATTCACAGACATTCAGTAATGTATTTTTGTAGCTCTCTCTAAAGCAGTATCACTCAATCCACTTTCTCTTCCTTGAATTTTTACCATGCAATGTTCTTTCAGTTTTATACTGACTTTTTTTTTTTTTTTTTACCTCTTTATGCCTTTCATGCTTGTTTTTTACACAGTCATCAAAGGACATTCTTTGTGTTTTGGTCCAAAGGCTGTTTACTTTCTTTTTCAATAGTAATTTCTGGTGTTCACAACTATACTCATGTTTATCTAAAACAGCAACCACCACTAATACATGGATACACAAAATCCACTTATACACAAATGATTTCAAAGGAATACCTTAGTGGCATCTCATATTCCATATCCCGAAGTGGAATTCTGACAGCCCTCTCCCAAGTTGTCTGCATCCAATGAGTGATACAAATGTTATCTCCTTAAAGAAAAACCAAAACTAAACAGTTGGACATGACATTTCCTACTGTCTCCCCAAATCTAAACACAGCAAGTCGTGCTAGCTCTGTCTTTGAAATATATTTGAATTTCTCTGCTTTCCTTCATTTCTGGTGGGACTCAATATCCAAAGTGCTTGGATCTCCCATTGGGAATACAGTGAGCTTCTAACTGGTCTCAGGGGCCTCTGTCCACTCTTCACTCTCCCTTAATTCAAACCATTTAAATGAAACTGCTGCTTCGGGGATAAATACAAAACTACAGGCCATGGATCGTCTGCCTTTTGTACCTGACAACCAGAAGCTGTTTTCACTTTCTCTCCTCCCATGGTGCCTTAGTACTTTCATTTCTCTCTAAATCCAGTGTTGGCTTTTCCTTAAATCTCTTTTGTGTGTGTGTGTGTGTGTGTGTGTGTGTGTGTGTGTGTGTGTGTCTGTGTGTTTTGAGACAGGGTCTCGCTTTGTAGTTCAGGCTGGCCCTGAGCTCAGCCTCCAACTCACATCACAGCAATCCTCCTGCCTCTGCCTCCTGAGTGCTGGGAGGACAGGCATGAGCCACCACACCCAGCACTGTGCTATGTGGTACTGATTGCTGCTGGGCGTGAGTTTCCACGCCCAGTATGGTATATGGTTACCGGGGATTGAACCTGGGCCCTTGCGCTTGCAAGACAGGCACTGGAACCAGTGAGCTAAATCCCCGGCCCCTCCTTGAATCTCTTTTTAATCTACACTTCCTGGGAGAAAACTTTCATGGATCTTCGATTCTGCAACTACCCCCATATTGTATGCTCAGATTGCCTAGGTCAATTAAAAGCTCTGCTAGTGTATATTTGCACTTGTTTGTGGCTGTTTGAGAAATCCCTCTATTCTCTATAATCTCATAAAAGGGTGGAGATGCATATCCTCTCCTAGCCCTGTCCCATTTAGCTTGGGTTTTGCTCATTATTACACGTGAAATTCCCAACAAAGTGCCTACTATGTAGTAGACATTCAAATCCTGCTTGGTAAAAGACTGAGTAATAAGCAGAAGCACAATTTTTAATATGCTCCCATAATTATATATACTATAAGTATCACATAAAATTTTTAAGGAGTCTGAATATGTCAAACTGTAGATGGGTATCATGTCACCAGGCTGTAATCCTAACACTCTCAGAGGCTGAGACAGGAGAATGGCAAGCTTAAGCCCCACATGGGCAACTCAGATGTTTGGTAAAACATCATGAAAAGGGTGGGGGGGACCTGGGACATTGCTCAAAGTAAAGGCCCTGGTTTGGATTTCAGTATCTAACTCATGAACTAATTAAATTTGCCTTTAGGACTGGAGATATGATGCAGGATGAAGACTTTTGGTTCAAGCCCCAGTTCCATCCTTTCAAAACAAAAAGCTAATGTTTCGATCAATTACTGGTATCTTAAAAATCCGATTTTACAGTGACAATGAGAGCCTGCATCCCCAGGCTTTTCCACCTTCTCTCCCCCACTTCCCTTTGCAGTATGGGCCTTCCTGAGCCCACCCTGAGAGCACAGATCAAGACTAGCTTTCTCATGCTGCTTCCCCGGACTTTAGAACACCAGAAGCAGTTCTTGTTACAGAGGCTGGAAAACTTTTTCTTCAAAGGGCCTGATAGTAATAATTAGTTTTGTTCTGTTTTTCTTCAGATTATATGGTTTCTATCACAGTGACTCAATGACTACTTTGACATGGTAGCTGACAGGATCCAAAGACAACAGGTAAATGAAGGGGCTCTACTGCATCCTAATAAATCTTGACTTGTAGTCAATAAATTTGAAGTTCAGTTACTTTTCATGTCATCAAATATTCTTTTTAAAAAAATATATTTCAACTTTTGACAATGTAAAAGCTAGTTTCAGCTTGTGGACCATAAAACAACAACAACAACAACAAACAACAAAAAAAAAACCAGGTGATCTGTGTAGTCTGTTGACCCCTGTCATGTAAGACACCAGGAGTTCTCACTGCACATCTTGTAGTTTTGATAATACAAAGATATTTTAAGGGGTTTTCAAGTGACTGGCCTTATTTTGTGAGTTGTTAAAAATTAAAACAGTACTCATACAAACACATTTTAATATAGACAATGAGTTAATTAATTAACTTGAGTTACCAAAGTCTTTACTTTTGCTTCTTTCCCATCATGATGGGTGGACCTTTAAACAAAATGCTTCACTTGCCACCTTGATGGAACTGAATACTGCCACAATGTGACTGAACAAATTGTTTTGAATGAACAATACCTCCCTATCTACTATTACTTATCTGTGTGCAGCAAGATATTTCCCCAAAATGGGTAACCTAAACAAAATACAGAAACACACAGAAAGCTGAGGTAGTACTGCATTGGAACTGCTATCCCAAGTACACAACACAAAACTAGTAACAATAGTAACAGTCGTTAATAATGAGTCATTAACACAGACAAGTCCCATTTTGCTAAGTCTTCATCTCTTAAATAACTACTTCAGTAAATGTTATACAAGTTCCACTTTTCTATTAAAATCACAGCAATAAAATAGCACATTTCCCTGCTGTCTGTTTTCTGCCAACAGTGTGATTTGGAATGATGGGAGGTGTCCCTTTCAGTCCCTTTTTCCTTTCACACACCACTCATTTGATTACAGCACATTTCTTGTTATTATTATTTGCTTTTCTACTATTTGGTCAACATTAACCTTGCTTCTTGAGGACAAAGATGGGGTCTTCCATTTTCCTTCCTCTACTGATTATATCTAAAGCAGGCACTTCATTTACTCCCCTAAAAGTAGAGCTTGGCACGGAAGACCTCCAGGAAAAGGACTGTTGCTTACAGAGTGATGTTTTAACTTGAGAATTCCTAACCTTTGTGTTTTGTGTGAATGTATTTCAGTTAAACAGAGGTATCTTTAAGAATCCTTGTGGATGGAGTATTTTAATATACACTAATGTTTGCATCGCATTGTAACTTTGGTAATATGGGGGTGGAAAAATAAAGTAGTTTTAACATAAAACTGATCTACAGTAACATTTTTACTTTTGTTAATTTAGGTGTCGTGCACTTCTGCCTAGAAAATATAATATCCCTCCTCTTTCTATTCTGGCATTATCTTTGGCATTGTTCCATCATCTACTAAGCTAAGAAAAGCTGTGACTTCAGAAATCAAATCTGTTTTAGTTCCACTATTTACAGTGAATATTGTTTACATTGTTCCAAGTTTACACTGGACTTCAATGTACCACCAAAAGTTTACAGGGTCTTTCTTGTGATGAAAAATCAGATAAGCTCCATAAAGTTTCTCCCTGAGAGTCCCTACCTGGATTCCCCCCACCAACAATCTTTTCACATGCCAGAAAGAGGTACATATGATGATAGTATACAACGCATGGCCCTCAGAAGCTAGAGGGTGAGGCTGGAGCTGAGGTGATCTTTATTTCTATAAATAGAAAATTTAAAAATCTGGAGTGGTTTTCTTTCTTTTGCCAAGAACTATTTATAGGTCATAGTAAGACCTTCTCAACTGGATAACTGAGGTACCAATGTTTCCCACAGGGAAGAGAGTGAAAATGAGCAGTAACTGTTAGACTTATGCATACTGTTAGGATGTGCGGCATATTTTGAGAATTTACTTCTGTAGTTTCTCAATTATGAATTGAGACACTATCACATCCTATCTTTAATTCCCAAATTATTAAAGATACATTCAATCTATAAAGTAATTACCCCAGAGAACAAGCAACAACAAAAAAAGGGCGGGGAAGGCACTCTTAAACCATTATTTGTCTACTAATAATAAAATATTAATAATTAAAAATTAACTTGTGTATGCATGGAATACATATCTCCCTACCATTTTCATACATGCACTGAATATAATTCTAACTATACTTCTGGGGAAAGGAAATTAAGAGTCAATTTTATACTTTATTAACAAAACTATTTAGTATTTCAGTTTTGAAAACTATGTTTTTTTTCTTCATTTTACCAGCCAAAATAATTCTTATGAGAATGTTCACAATAAAAATTGTGATCTACTTTAAAAATTTTAAAATCAGCTAATTAGTGCAGTATCTATTTGTCACTGGAACTACTGCCCCCTTGAGTTCTATAAGAAAACTTACTGTGTTCCACCATTGTATTTTGCCAGTAATTTACGAAGGAAAAATAAAACTTTGAGAAAACAAAGTTAAATCTAGTGATGTGGAGCATTAAAATGATTACTAAAGAAGATTTTCTATGAATTTCTAATAGAGAACCAGTCTCGTAAAGCTGAAGAGGCAATTTACAGTGTTGGATATTCACTAGGGGTCAGTCATGAAAAAAACTATTATATGATACACTGTTTAGTATCGTAGAAAACTTTCTTTTCCTATCCCTTCAAATTCATAATTTTACACTGACAGTTTCAACGACGTTTGAGTTAGTCATTTTACTACATTTATATTTGCGAAGATTATGTGCAGAAGTCAGTGAAGTGGGAGAATCTCTCTAAGGGTAAGTACTATGCCATAAGATTTAACAATCTTCAACTCAGTGGGGTGTCTGTGTTTTATTCTAATGCTTAACTTTACTTCAAAATTTAATATAAATGTGTGGTAATGTGGAGTGAAATAGAACATGATTTAAAAAATATTAAAGTCACGAAATACTTTGAAACCCATCAAACCTAGGACCTGTGCAAGTGGCACTTGCTCCAATCCTGAAGTTTAGATGTCTACCTTCCCTTTTGAGTTTCTCAATGGCATGATGCAAAACATCAGCATAACATTGAGAGCATAAAAGTCAAAACCTGCACTTGCCCATAAGACGGTTGTACAGTTAAAAGCCATGGACACTGAAACCTCAAATTTAAGTAACTACAGGGCTGGGGATTTAGCTCCGTGGTTCCAGCGCCTGTCTTACAAGCGCAAGGACCCAGGTTCGATCCCCGGTAACCACATACAATACTGGGTGTGGAGACTCACGCCCAGCAGCAACCAGCACCACATAGCACAGTGACGGGCGTAGTGGCTCATGCCTGTCATCCCAGCACTCAGGAGGCAGAGGCAGGAGGATTGCTGTGATGTGAGTTTGAGGCTGAGCTCAGGGCCAGCCTGAACCACAAAGTGAGACACTGTCTCAAACCTAAAAAAAAAAAAAATTAAGTAACTACAGAAGAGGCACAAAACACAATCTGTGGCACATGGGAGAGGTTTTTTACAGGCATATTTTTGTTTATACTAAGCTCTTTGTAACCAGCTATTGTAATAAGAGGCAGGAATTAAATATACAAGGGAAAAGCTATTAGACACAAATTAAGAAGTCATCTCTTTAATAAAAAAGGATAAAAGTATACATCTATATATCACAAATTTAGAAACTTAACCAGATCCTGGTAAACTCAATGATTTTATGAAGAGAGGGAATCACCTAATATTATGAAGTCAGGTTTCTGTTATATAAATGACTGTAAGAAATGTATCAACACTAGGTAAACAGTACGTGCTATTTGTAG
>PVIR01013452.1:0-42296 GCA_004026965.1 Petromus typicus
ATTTTTTATGGCAGAGTAGTACTCCATTCTGTAGAAGAACCACAGCTTTTTTATCCAGTCTCCAGTGGATGGACACTTGGGTTGTTTCCAAGATGTAGCAATCACAAACTGGGCTGCTATAAACATGGGTGCACATATGTCACTGTGATATGAGTCTTTTAATTCTTTTGTGTAGAATACTGTAGTTTTCAGAGAAGAGCTCTTTTATCTCCTTTGTTAGACTGATTCCTAGATATTTTATTTTTTGGATGTTATTGTGAAAAGAATTGATTTCCCAGTTTCTCTCACAGAGAGTTTGTTGTTTGTATATACAAAAGATATTGATTTTTGAGTGTTGACCATGTTTCTAGCAATACTACTAAATCTGGCAATTAAGTCTAGCAGTTTTCTGGTTGAGTTTTTAGTATCTTCTATATAGAATATCATGTCATCAGCAAATAATGACAGTTCAACTTCTTTTTTTCCCCCTATATTTATTCCTTTTAGTTCTTTTTCTTGTCTAATTGCTGTGGATAATGTTTCCAGAAGTATATTTAACAAGAGTGGTAACTGTTGACATCTTAGTCTTGTTCCTGATTGTAGCACAAAAGGTTTCAGTTTTTGACCATTTAATATGATGCTAGTTGTTAGTTTTTCATAAATAGCTTTTATCAGGTTGAGATAAAGACCATCTCTTCCAATTTTCTGTAATCTTAATAAGGGATGGGTGTTAGATTTTTTCAAGTGCTTTTTCTGCATCTATTGAGATAATCGTATGTTTTTTGTCCTTAAGTCTGTTAATATAATGTATTACATTTATTGACTTGTGTATATTGAACCATCCCTATATCCCTGAGATGAGTCCAACTTGGTCAGAGTGTATAATCTTCTTGATGATCCTCTGTATTCTGTTTTCCAGTATCTTACTGAGAATTTTTGCATCTATGTATATGAGGAAGATTGGCCTGTAGTTCTCTGTTTTGGTCAAGTCTTTCTCTGCTTTTGGAATCAATGTAACGGTGGCTCCCCAGAATGAATTTAGGAGTAGCATTTCCCTTTCAATTTCATTAAAGAGTTTGAGAAATAGTCACATTATCTCACCTCTTTTCTTGCAGTATTTAGCAGTAAAGCCATCAGGACCAGGACTTTTCTTTGTCAGTAGGTTTTTAATTAAATTTTCAATTTCATTGATAGATATTGGGGTGTTCAGCATTTTTATATCTTCTTTGTTCAACTTTGGATGTTCATATGTGTTTAGGAATCTACCCATTTATTTTGTGTTTTCCCTCTTATTAGAGTACAGGTTGTCAAATTAGGTGTTTATCTTCCTCTGGATTTATGCTGGATCTGTGGTGATTTCCCTCTGTTCACTCCTGATTAAATAGATTTTGGCTTTTTCTTTCCTTTTTTGATAAGGTTGACTAAAGGTTTTCCAATTTGTTTATTCTTTTAAAAAACCAACTCTGTTGATTTTTTATACTGTTTTCTTCGTCTCCATTGCATTAATTTTTGCTATACACTTCACAACTCCCTCTCTTGTATGAACTTTGAGAGCTGCTGGTCTCTGGGATGGTAAAATAAACCCAAGATAATAATGACTAATACTTGAGTTCACCCTGCTGCACAGGCACTATGCTGAGGGTCTTACCTGGGTTACCTCATTTAATTCTTATACTTCCCCTAAAAGTAGGTACCGACACTCCTGATGTTAATCCTAGAACTTGGAAAACACAGATAACTTTCTTGACATTGTGGAGCTGGAGAAAGGCAGAAGGTAGGATTGAGCTTTGAGGAATATGGCTGTAGCTCCAGCACCTGGTGCTAGTGTCTAGCGGCTGCCCCTCTACCTGTCCTCACACAGCCACTCCCCTAGGCAGTGCTTTCCCACCATCAGGTGAGGCACAGATGGGAGGCAAGGAGAGCCGATGCTACACCACAGAGCAAGTCTTTTCACGTTTGGGGTCAGGATTGAAATGGGACAGCTTTTCAGCTTCCAGCTAGATCCTAGCATGCTGCAATCCATCCTTAATCTCCCTTCATGTGCCTCTGGGACCTGAATGGCCATGGTGACTAGAAAGCAAATTCTGGAACAATGTCATAGAATTAGACCAAGGCGAATTAGAGGGCTGAGGCTGATGAGAAAGGCCCTGGCCAGCCTTCTGCATCCTGAGTGAGAAGCTTTCCCTGTTATTCTTGGGGTGAGGGGGGCAGTTGCCATGTTGCTTCAGGACTGGGTCATCATCTTTTATTAGAGTATACCTGTGTTGTATGCTGTGTTTGTCCTGGACTCATTTGAAAGAGGTAAAGTTTGCTTGAAAGTAACTTATGACCCTAACCCTCCTGGCTGTCATATGAATTGTCCCTTTAGTGAAATTAGAGAAGTCTTAAAAATAAGAACACATTGGGCCAGGGATTTAGCTCAGTGATTCTGGCATCTGCCTTGCAAGTGCAGAGGTCTGGGTTCAGTCCCTGGTAACCACATACAACAATGCTGGGTGTGGAGACCCACACCCATCAGCAATCAGAACCACATACCACCGTGAGGGGAGTGGTGGCTAATGCCTATAATCCCAGCACGTGGGAGGCAGAGGCAGGAGGATTGCTGTGAGTTTGAGGCTGAGTTCAGGGCCAGCCTGAGCTACAAAGCGAGACCCTGTCTAAAAAAAAAAAAAAAAAAAAAAAGCACACGGCTGGAATTACCAGTAGCTGAGGGGATATGTTATACTGGTATTTATTACTAGGATGTTGGGGTTTCTAACACTTGGGAAAGGGAGGTAGATCATGGAATCCCCCTTTTCTTCAGTTTAAGAGCTGGGTGCATATAAAAAGCTTCAATGGGAGGAGAATGGAAACCATGACTTCATAGAAAATGAAATCTAAGAACCAGTAGGAGGTACAGTTAATGGTATCAAAAAGGAGAGGGAGGTTGGAATCATGTTTTAGTTGAAAGCGAAAAGACTAATTTGAGGGTTTCTAATTTGAGGGTAGAATTACATATGGATGAACTGGCCTACCAGTAACACAGAGGCCTGATAATAACACAATGTTGGATTTGTCTGGGTTGCAGAAAAATTTTCAAATATTTCTTTCTGCCCAAAGCAGGGATCACTTTATTTCCCCAAGGCAGACCAACTTTGAATGGTTGCATATTTGCATAATGTTAAACACTTCATTTCAATTTCTTCTGTTGCATTAAGAAATTGCTTTACAACAGCTCTTTTATTGCCTTATCTTTAGCCAAGAGCATTTCAGGACCTCCTGAAGGGCATCTAACTTCTCTAACTAGGCAACACTCTCTAAGTTTTATGGATGCCAGGCTACACCTGTGGGTCCCCAGTCTGGCATAGAGGTCCAGGGCATGGACTAACAAAGTAAGGGGGACCCAACTTTCTCCTTCACTTTTCTTGCTTAGTGTATGTGGTTTGCCACTTGCTGGAAGGTAGCAGAACTGAGAAGTAATTTAGGAATTGGAAAATCTTAGTTACAACTGAGTTGGACATGACCACGACTGCTTCTCAAGTGGAAAGACAGCATGGGGTCAGCAAGATGTCCCAAGGTGAGAAAAACTCTCCTTTGTGATATTCTGGTGAAGAAATAAGCCATGTCTGGGTTTAGTTTGATATAGGGGGAATAGGCATAATCCCTAACCCTGCTGGATGTTCAAAATTTGAGTTCACGTTCTCTAAAATTGAAGAATGAATTTTAGAAACAATGGAGGTTAAGGGTAGGAAAAGTTTATTGAGAAAAAAAGCTCTTGTCTAGGAGGGACAGAGGGGGACCTGAAAGTGGATGACCCAGGACTCTGTCTCCTAGGAGACATTTACGGAGCAAAGCCACGTGGTGAAGTGGGTTTAAAGTGGGCCAACTGATAAGATTCAAAAGATGGACAAAACTATGAGCAACCAATAGAGTTAATATTGATAAAGGGAAAGTCCAATGGGAAAGTAAATCACATAAGAAGACTATAAAGATTTTCAGTAGAGGATCTTTCCTGGGTTGGTAAGTTAAGACCTTGGTCCCTCACCCGGGGGAGTGAAACCTATTTAGAATATCAGTCACTGCTATTCATTCTTAGGGGAAGCATGAAGATGTGATACCTTCTCTTCTTTTGTAATGTTGGCCCTCATTATGTGTTGACCATCCTCCATATTGCTTCCTTGGCTCTCTGCCATGCTGGCTTTTTGAGGGGCTGCCCTACCTAACAAGATATCTGATTAGCTTACCTACCTGCAGTGAGTTGACACAGCAACACTGTCACAGCAAGAAAGCACTCTACAGCTTCACCTATCAGTTGAGTCAGTCTCTCCCCTCAAAGAGACTGAGGTCTAGCAAGGACAGGTGGACAAGAGTCACAGCAATACAATGAGTGCTCATGTGGGAATGTTCTTTCTTTGCATTGATCAGGTATCAGATATTTCACAAACAGATGAAATATGAGTTCAAAGAGTTTGGTTTCTATAAAACATAATAAAAGCTTTGAAAAGACTTGATAAAATAGTTACTAAAAAAAGGCTGTTGAACAGATGAAAGAAATAATTGTGTGACAAAAATTGATCAGTGGAAGGAATTTTGTTTCAGGTGTATTTTAAAGTTTGCATCCCTTTAAGAACAAAACCTGAACATTATGAGCAGTATGCTATTATCATTACCATTATTATTATTTATAATACAGCTTAGCAACCACTTACTGGATTTGCATTCAGGAAAGAAATCCTGATTGTGCATTTGATGATTAGTGAATGTATCCATGGTCAAAATGTGTGTTGTAGGTTATCCTTTAGAGTACTAAGCATGTATAATTTTAAGGACTCTCTGTTTTAGTGAGCTTTTAATTTTCCAACGAACTTTTCATCAGGTAGGAATGTATGAGTTACAAAAGTAGGGTAAAGGAGCCTTTTTTGGTTCTGCTTTCCTTGCTTGAACTGTGTGTGATGAACTTACCTGACCATTAGATGGCACTGTTGCTTCATTTGAATATGGCCAGGTCCCTTGGTTTTAGGGAGGCTACACATTTTAGGAGGGTGTGTGTGTGTGTGTGTCCCCACATGCCCATTCTGTACATTTTCAAAAGTATATGCGTCTGTTAACTGGGTAAGAAGCACTCAGGTACAAATTTCCCAGCCAAAGAACACTAGTTTTTAAAGGACGAGCTCAGAAATATTTTTGTTTAAAGACAAGTTGGGAGCTGCGACTGATGCTAAAGGAAAGCAAGTGTGACCGCTGGCTCATGGCACACACCCTGCCTGATGTCCTGCGCAGGTCACTCTGTAAGAACAAGATGTCCCGGGGTGTGGCCATCCCTGGCTGCACAAAGGAGAAAACTGCACGTGGAGGCCAGCTGTCGCCCGTTTGAAGAATGGCATGTAGAGTAGTGGCTCGGCTCGGGCAGAGGAGCAGGGTAGCCTGACTGTATCCGGACACAAACGTGAAGATGTCCTCTCCAGGTCCTGACATCTGCCCAAGGACCCAGAACTGGACGAGCCCCGTGAGGTTATAATGTTAACTTCCTGGTTAGAGAAAGCAGTTCTTCGGAAACCTTTTGGTAGAAGAACGTTCTCCTACTAGAACGCGGTCGGTGCCAAGATTCTAGCTGCTCGTCTCATTGCGGGACACCTCTTTTAGAAGATACCTTCTATAGTAAGCCCAAACTTACCTCCCTTCAATTTCTCTTAATCACCCCTGATGTAAATTCCTCAATATCAGTTCAGGGAAATTCGGTATTTATTGATTGAAAAATTTCTGGTCCCACACCCTCAGCTCAGCAGCTTACTGTACCCTCTGGAAACAGCTGGGACTGTTAGTGTCTCCTTACCGTGTTGTTCCTGGGAAAAAATGTATCATTCAAGCCCAAGTTCCTCCTTTTCTTCCCACCCTTTCCATAGTGGGGTCCCTCAGAGTTTGTCCTATGGTGTCTTTTATCTACATCTACCCCATCGGTGACCCACTCCAGGCTTGTATTGGAAATAACATCTTTATGCTTACAACTCCAAAAGTATACCTCCTCCTCTAACATCCTCTGAACTCCAGATTTATAGATTTAATTGCCAACATGACATCTTCAGTGGACACAAGAGAGTTTTTGATCTTTCCTTCCACATCTGCTCTTCTCAGCTTTCTCCTGGAAGTTTATGTGAACTAAAAGCAGCAATTGATAAGGTCAGACAAGTAGTTAGGGGCCAGATCCTATAGGGACTTGCAGATCCTTAAAGTGTAAAGACATCGAAGAGTTATGAGTAAGAAGTGAGATTCTGCGACCCTTTGGACAGCGCCTTCTTACTGCTCTGTGGAGAACAAACTAGAGAAGCCCACGTGTGCAACCAGAGAGATCAGGTAGGAGGCTCTGGCTACGGCCAAGGTATGAGCTCATGGTGACTTGAACCAGGGAAATGGTAGTATAGTGGTCAGAAGTGGTCACATCCTGTATTTCAGAGGTAGAGTCTGAAGGATTTACTGGCAGAATGCTAGAGAGAGAGAGAGAGAGAGAGAGAGAGAGAGAGAGAGAAGCAAGAGGTGACTCCGTAACTTATTCTAAAGAACAAGAAGGGTGGAGTTACAACCAATGAACAGGGAGAAAATTGCATGTTGAGTATGGGACATCGCTAGATTTTAAATACAATATTTGTGTGGGAAATTGAGCAGTCTCATTTGGAGCTCAGCAGTGATCTGATCTAGATACGGAAATTTGGGAATCATTTGCATATAGATACTCTTTAAAACTCTAAGACTAGAAGAGGGCATGAAAATCTAAATTCTAAAAGGAGAATTTCTTATAGACCTTCAGAGCTGTGGTGCTTCTCAGAGATATCTGGCAATGTGTGGAAATGCTTTGATTGTCATTGTTTGGGGGAGCCATTACTACTGACCTCATTTGGATGGAGGCCAGTGCTGCCAGTGTATTTCCTTCACTTCATAGCACAGGCCCCCACAACAAAGAACTATCTAGTCCAAAACATCAATAGTTTCAAAATTTGGAAAACCTTATATAGACAAAGAATTGGAGGCCAAGCACTGAGTATGACACTCTACAGCATTCACAAGTAGAACCCAGCATTTCAGCATTTCAGACCACTGTTGGCTGTAAGACTTCTTTACCACATGTCAGCACACATTCTGTTGCTTGTAACTTTTACAGTTAAGCTCATTTTGTGTTGCTCTGAAAGTTGATCTCAATTGTCACCTGGACTAGATTAAGCAAATCCTAGCACGCTGACCAGATCATGGGGCTACTATCCTCATCTAAGGCTGAATGTGGTGCTAGGAGGTGTGGCCCTTGGAGGACAGAGGTCACTGGGCTGGACCTTGGGAAGGCATGTTCCTCGCTGATGCTCTTTTCCAGCGAGCAGCTTTTCTTCACCATGACCTGTGGCTGTGATGTTCTTGATTTGGGGCCAGATCGCCATGGACTGGAACCTCTAAAACCATGAGCCTAGGTAGACTTTTTCCCCTTTAAGTTGTTCATATCAGATATTATGTTGTAGCAATAGGAAAGCTGATGAGTACGAGTGAAGTTAAGTTTTGTATCAAATGGATGTCTGGACTGGGCCAGGAGCCATTTACTTGACTCTAGCTTGCTTCCCTTTATTCTCTTTGCTATTTCTGGAGTGATCATTCTAAATGCTACTTTGATGATAGCATTTTTCTGTCTAAAAAACTATTCATACTTTACCATTTTAGTCAAGATAAAAAAATCAGGTTCCTTTGGGCATACAATGTCATTTCAGTGTATTTTCTTCCAAGCTCATCTTCTTTTCTGTTTTTATTTTGTTATTGTTGGTACCAGGGATTGAACTTGAATCCTTAGTGCTTCCAAAGCAGGTGCAGTACCACCTGATCTAAATCCCTGGCCCTCCTCATCCTCTGCTTTTCTTTGTCTTGTGTGAGCACTGAACTTTTTGTATCCAGTCCTCCACAATCCACTCTGCAGCTTTATACCTCCAGCCTGTGTTCAAACTTCTCCAACACCTCACCTACTGATCTGTGCATGGCTAACTCCTGCTCATGCTCAAGGCTTAGTACCTTTAGGAAACTGCATAAGTTAGAATTAAATTGTGTTGCAAGTGACAAAAAGTAACAATGGCGCAATTACTGGAAACAGGAAAGAGAAAGCTATTTAGAAACCCATGGAGAAAAATATCTGCTGCATTCACAATTTGCTCAAGAAACAACTATCATTTAACAGAGACTGGCAAATCCTGGTCTCATCTTTAGCAGGGTTTCAGACTACAGTGTTGTTGCTACGTGGTATGTGTCTTCATCAAAGGAAATGAATGAATAGTCATAACTTTTGCATTGCTTTTTTCAGTTTTTAATACTGAGGTTTGTTTTAAATTAATTCACTAGTTCATTAATCCATTCATTGACTGTTTGGCTCACCTGCTAGTTCACTGTAACTTATTATTTTAAAAGCCTGCTGGATTTCCAGCTGCTGGAGGTTTAAGCATAGAAGACCAATTATTCCTTTGTAACCTTTCATGTTCCTGAGATGAATTACCTGCAACATGAATTCTTCTTTGCACATTTCTTTACTTATTTCAAAATCACTGTTGAGCACTTGTCACTTTCCAGACTCAGTGCCTGGTGTTCAGGGTGCAGAATGAAACATCCTTTGCCTGAAGAAGCCACCATCAAGTGTCAGGGTAGTTAAGGAGAGTGACAGGGTGAGTGTAACAAGTTCTTAGGTTCTGGCCTGAAAGCCCAGGAGAGGAACGAATGATCAAAACTTGGAGCTTGGAAAGAATCTCAAGGGAAGGTCGTGCCCATGTTGATTGATGACCGGCCAGCAGAAAAGAAAAATGGGGTTCACCAGGGACAGCTTTTTAGAATTTCTTGGTACTGGCCCATACTACCCTAAATAAATATACAATCAAGGTGAAAAGAATATATTTTCTAGATAAGCACTATTTTATTACAAAGTCCTCTTCAGGGTTACATCTAGATATCTTCCCAAAGCCTCATATGCTCATAGGTAAGGCGTTTGTAAGGTGACTTGATTGTGGGGGTTTAACACTTATCGATGGAGTAGTCCACAGATGAGCTTATGGCTAAATGCGATGTTGATTGGAAGAGTGGGTTGCTTGACATGTGGCTGGGAAGGGTCTGTCTCCTCCCTTGATCTTGCTATTAATTCCCAGGGGCTATACCATAGAAGGGCTTTTCCTCCACTGTTTCCCTTACCATGCCATGTTGCTTTGGAGCATGAATTGAAGCCTCTACAAAGCGTCAGCCCAAATCATCTTCTCCTCCTTTAACTTCCGGTATCATGTATGTGGTCCTAGCAACAAGGGAAGTAACTGACTGAATGAAGAAGGCGACCTCATCCGTGTAGGCCTACCTCAGACCCTGAGAGCCCCACGACTGCGAGGGCACAGGAAGGGTAAATTCACTGTCTATGTTTGAGCTGGAACATTGTTTCCTGCTCTCAGACTTCTGTATTCCTGGTTTTGGGGCCTTTGGTCTTGGACCAAGACTTCACCCACTGTGCCACCCTCCATTGAATTCTCAGGCCTTCAGCCTTGGCATTTGGACTGAACTATAACATGAGCACTGACCTTCATAATTACATGGCCACTTTTCATAATATTTCTGTTCCTTTCCTCTTTCCTCTCTTGTGTTTCTCTTGAGAACCTCAGTATGCTATGGTGAACTTAACTTCATTCATTACATTCCCTTGTAATGAACAAGGGAAAATTTGAAATGTATTGTATTTTTGTATAGCATTCTTTTAATTATAAAATAAATATATATTTAGCATATAAAATTTGGAAATATATAAAACTATAAAAGAAAATAACTGCCAGAAATTTTAATATCTAAGGATAAGACTTGCTCATGCATATTTTCCATGTTCATATGAATTATATAACTATTCTATATAATCAGGATCCACCTTTATAAACAGTTTTTCCTGACATTATTTTTTTATTGTGAAATAGGTACATTTTATATACATAGAAGATCACACTCAGCATTGACAATTTGTACCAGTATATGACATGACTTGATTCTCATTTTTTCCCATTCCCCTACCCACCCTACAAACCCCATCCCTATATACATAAGCTTTGTTTCCCTTTTTTTATTACCATCACAATTTTTTCTTTCTCCTCGTTATTTTAAAAACTTTAACAAAATGTGGCTAACATAAAATGTATCATTTTAAATGTATAGTTCCATGACAATAAAATATAGTCGTATTTTTATATGTTCTTGACACTGAATTCTTTTTACCTATAAGTATCAATCCTATTTTAGTTTAAGATAATTCTTTTCTAGCATATCTTGATTGTTTTTCTGGTTCTCTTTGCTGTATGTGTCAGAGTGGGGATGGATATTCTAACCAATATGTCACTTCCTGAATTTACATTCTGAGGTGAGTAAAGCAATATGGGTTCTTGTGGGTTCTCTATTCCTATAACTCTCGGCTGCTTCATAATTTAGTTGTTTGTTTTGATAAGGAGAAGAGCTTTAATTTTGAGAGGACTTATCAAAATTCCCTACAGGTAAGCCACAAACTTAGTATGCAAAGAGTTTTTGGTAGGCTGTTTAAGGTACCAGAGTCTCGTTGATAGGCGTAAACATCCACATGTACATGTGCCTTTTTCTCAGTAGAGAACCATTCTCCTGTGATGTGTGCCTGGGCGTCTGGAATTGAGATGACTGTTCTCTGTCAGAGCCAAGAATCTGGAAAAGTGGGTGGGAAGGTTAGATATGATTCAGGGTTTCACAATGGCACTGAAGGGAACTTGTCAACACTCACCAGGCAATAGCTCAGTGGGGAATAAGGAAAGGCTTGGCACATGCGAGGGTATCCGTGTGGACAAGGGCTGAGGTTGATGATTATTATGAGGATGTTTCAGTGTGTAGGTCAGTGCATCTTCCCACTGGGTAAATATGGAGCTAGATTACCACTTGTTTAACTAGTTACCCTATGTTGGATTTTACTTCCATATCTCCCATTGCTATAAATAATAGTGGACTAAATGCCCTTGCTTATAAGAACTCATGTACTTTATTCTTTTAATTATATTTACCCATATAAATCTTTAGTTTGTTCCCAGTACTTTCCTACTACTATAAATAATATGTGAATAAACATCTTGTATGCATGCATTTTTTCCCTGTTCAATTATTTTCTTAGGATAACTTCCTAAAAATAACCTCCTTGGCTATTCATTAGTCAGAAAACATGTATTTTGAAAAAATTTGGGATATAGATTGCCAAATTACCTTATAAAAATGTTGTACAAATTTACACAACTATTACTAGTATGTGAGAATTTCCCCTTTTACTCTATTCTTGGCCACTCTGGGGTTTATGGATATTTTATAACTTGATTGGGTATATTTTGTGGATGATGGCAGGCCTTTAACACAAACAGCAAATCATGAGGGAAGTATACCCTACTCACTGGCCAATTTAGAAATAGTCTTCCTCCTGAAGTGTGTGGCAGAAGGTGAAAAATATCTTGGAATTCTTCTTTAACATCATTTATTAGAAAATGTGCCAAGGCATGAGGTAGGGCCCACTGAGTTGGTTTAATTACTAAGTACTAAAAGTATCATGAAAAAAGTTAGCTTCTTCTTTAAAGCAGTCTTGAGACATGCAGCCTCATGACATTATCAAATTGTCTGGAATGTTTGTTATTCATTAATAAGGTGAAAAAGTCAATGATATTTAGAATTATTCCAAAGACCCTTTGAAAATATTTAGGGCAGGGGATTAATTGAGGAGGTCCTTCCAGATATGACTTTTCGTCCAGCAAATTATATTTAGACACCCGACACTAGAAATATGTAGACAAATTGGAGAGAGTTCAGAGAAAAGCAATAAAAATGATGAAGGGAACGGAGGGACTGATTTATGAGGAGAGATTAAAGTAACCAAAAAACCAGAGCCAGGACCCAGAAATGACTTCAGGGAACATAACAGACAACAAATATTTCAAAGGTGTAAACCTCCAAAGCAAGGATATATTTAGCTTAGTACCCAAAACATAAGCCATGGCAGTGAGGTGAAATGAAAAAGAAGAACCTAGACTTGCTAATTTATTCAGGAGTGTCTCCAGAGAGAGCTTCAGAGTTCTTTGACTGGAAACAGCAACAGACAGCACTCAGGCCCCTCCAAAGAGAGGATTCTAGACCGGAAAACAAGAAAATAGACACGCAGGTCAGTTCATGTTGAACTCTGGAGTGCTTCCATGTTGTAAACCTCATGGCGGCCATATAAATATACTATCTGTGGTCTCAGAGGTAAAGTAATATGGCTCATCTCTTTTTCATTTCCTGACTTTAATGCCTCTTTAAGTTAGCAAGTTTAATCATGCTGGAGCATATGTTTTTCTAATCCTGGCTCTCCACAGGGTGTCCTGGTGATAGAAGTGGGATGCTGAGGCTATGGTCAGGTGACAATGGGGGCATCCTTGTTGAAGTCAGAGGGAAAACCAAGCAGTCAGGAGCAGGGACCCCCTACCCCAAGCCAGGGAGGCAGCCTTTCATCACTTAGTTGTAGTGTGTTTGCCCCAAAATTTATTTCTATAATAGAATATAAAATATTGATTTCTTAAAAATTTATCAGGATAACAGGTGTGAGGGCAGATGGAAAGGGACATGAAGCCTTTGTTTTGATTTATTTGTTGTACTAGCAAGAGAAGAAGGTCAATTTGCTTGGATTTGTTCCAGTTAGTATTCCATTATCTATAAAATGGAGAACAGAATGATAAGGATAATTTAAACCAATAGTAATGCATTCATCTATACTGTAACATTTGCCCCTTCATAATAAGCCAACAAATGTGTAATTAACAGCTGTCGAAGGCCTGAAAGCCTGTCCACCATGAGGCTTTTGTATGAGGCCCGAGTGTGCTGAGGTCTCTCAGTGAGAGGCAGAGACAAGCATCATGATGCTCACATTAGAGGCTTGGGCTGTGGCCTTAGGAAAGGGCTTCTCTGCTTACTGTGTGCCCAGGTCAAATGATCTAACTCCCCTAAGTTTCTGTTTTTGTCATCAATGAAAGCACAGAAAGTACTTGGCTTGTAGGGTTGTTGGGGGCGATAATACACAAAACATATAAACATAGAATGTACTTAACCAGTCTTACACAAAGTAAGGATTCGGTAAGTGTGGACTGTAGGGCCCTCTCCTCGCACACATGCTTCCCACACAGACTGACTCTGGGCACCTGTACCTATTTAAGGGAAAGAGAAAGACATCTTCACTTCTGTATTTCTTAAGGAACTGATGACCGAGTTAGAGTTATCAGGAGATCTATGAATTCAGTGAGACATTTAAAATTTTGATTTTTCTAATTTCAAAATTTTATTATATTATTAAATATCATATATTGAGAATAGTGTTTCAATATTTTAAAGAATCTAATCTCTGAATGCTTCATAAGCAAGCAGTTTGCTTCTAGGTTCATAACTGTGGACATTATGCCATCAAGGAAAGTGAAAGCTTCAAACTCTTGTCTCGGACTGGACGTGAACCCTCTTTTTGTCCAGGTATTTCTTAAATTTGAGAAAGACTGAGCTGGAATAAGCAGCATGGCAGGTAAGGATGGAGAAGAGGAGGAGGCCTACGTAGGATAGTTGTGCAGGAACCTGGAAAAGGAGAAGACGTGGCAGGGGGAGAGGAGACACGGCATCGAGGAGACTACAGTGAATGGGGGAAGGAATGAAGATATCACAAGACATGCACGGAGCTGCCTCCCCAAACCAGGCCTGTGGCCACTGGACTCATCCTATGTGCCTGGAAAACATTCAGTCATTTTCGCAGTTGGGTCTATCAGCAATGCACATCTCCAGGTATTGCTGGTACTGTCGCTAGGAGGGTCAACTTGGAGGGACAGTTCTGCTATCTTTCTTCAAATGTCTAAGTTAAACCCAGGACAGAGGTGAAGTGAGCTCAAGAATGCTCCAGTTTGCTCCTGTGGTTCTGCCAACTTAGGCAGGAAGTGCTGAGATTGTGTATGGGTGCAGCTGGTTCTAAAATCTGAGCCAGAGAAGCAGGCTCTAGCATTTCTGTAGCCCGAGTTCTTCTATTAAATGGTTCTGTGAAGTCTGAAGGCTCTGAAGAGCAGGAGGTTAATATACTTCATTGTCTTATTAGCTTCTTTATGAAAGCAGGCGCGTATGTGATCAAAGGTGGAGACACGGGTGAGATCAGGGAGTATGTGGGAACTCTCTCTACTTTCTGTTAATGTTTTCCATGCCCCCCAAACTGCTAAAATATAAAGACTATTAATTAAAAAATTAAATACAATCAGTACTGAATAATTCACTTTACAAACTACTGGTCATTTATTTATATTTGTCCCCCTTTTTCATCAATGCTAGACCCCAGATAATTTTTTTAAATAAAGTTTAATTTTGGTTGGGAATTTAGCTCAATAGGTCTGCATCTGCCTGGCAAGTGCAAGGTACCGAGTTTGATCTTAAGTACCACATACCACAATGCTGGGCATGGTGGCTCACGCCTGCAATCTCAGCACTTGAGAGGCAGAGGCAGGAGGATTGCTATGAGTTTGAGACTAGCCTGGGTTGCAAGGTGAGTTCAGAGCCAGCCTGAACTACAAAGTGAGACCTTGTCTGAAAAAACAAAACAAAACTTTAATTTTTATTGGTACATGTAGGTAGTACATTATGATTGCATTCACTGTGGAGAGTTGGTATATGTATATAATACATTTTAATTCTTTTCATGATAAAAATATGTGTGAGAGGGATTAGAAGTTAAAAGAACAAGGGGAAAAAGTGTAGAGAAGAAGAAAAGAGAGAAGAGGAGTCCTTGTGGGATTCATGCTGATGGGGCCAGTGTGGGCAGAGATGAGCCTGGGGCCTGACATGTAATGGATACTCAGTAGATTTATAGTGAATGAATGGACAGGTAAGTCAATAAAGGAGGAAGCAGTCTTTGTTGGCACGTGCAGGTAAGTCTATGCCCTTGGGCAGTGCTCAGGTGATGGCTGTCTCTGGGACCAGCCTTTTCTTCCTCAGAGATTCTCAGAAGCACCCTCATTCTTTTTTTCTCTCTCTCTCTCTCTCTGTCTCTCTCTCTCTCTCTCTCTCTTCAGACAGAGTCTCGCTTTCTAGCTCAGGCTGGCCCTGAGCTCAGCCTCAAACTCACATCACAGCAATCCTCCTGCCTCTGCCTCCCAAGTGCTGGGATTACAGGCGTGAGCCACCACGCCCGGCACTGTGGTATGTGGTACTGATTGCTGCTGGGTGTGAGTCTCCATGCCCAGTATTGTATGTGGTTACTGGGGAATTGAACCTGGGCCCTTGTGCTTGTAAGACAGGTGTCAGAACCACTGAGCTAAATCTTTGGCCCTATCCTCATTTTCTTAATTGCTAGAATATTAAAGAAATTCTCTGAGCCCTCAGCCCTGCTATATAGTTCCCCCTTTATACCTGCAGTGGCAACTGAAGGACACGGATCTCTAGAAACTGGCCTTTACTACTGTTACATCATCCTTCTTACATGATTACTACTGTTACATCATCTAATATTGTTTGTGATCTTGATTATTTTTTTTTCTAATTCAACAACTGTTCTTATTTTTATTGTTTCAGAAACAGGACATACAAAGAAAGATAAAATAGGGACTTCATATTAGAGAAATACATAGAGGTATCAAGTAAATCTAGAAAAAATTTCCAAGAATCTAATGAGTTGGTTTTATTATTTTTCCTAATTATTAGCAGCTAATTATTAGTACCCAAGTATTATTTTAAATGGTGCCAGCAAAATAGTATATAAAAAAATAAATTATGCCCCAAATATGTAACTATCATTAGCAAAGAACTGCCAGTTGGGTCCAACTGAAGTGCTATAGACAATATCATATTTTCTTTTTTCCCTCTTTTTATTTTATTGGTATATTTTAGACATACATTATGAGAACATCCAACATAGGAAATTTGTACACATATATATATGTATTGGTATATTATATATATTAGTATACTATATATAGTAGTATATATATATATATATCTGCATCTTTTTTTCACATTTCTCTCCCTTCCTTTCAATTCCTTTTTCCTTCATTTACAAAAGCTTTGTTTCCACTTTTCCTTCTTTTGCTTCTTTCTTGTCCCTTCTTTCTTTTCTCCCTCCCCTCTCCCTTGTTCCATCTCATTTGCACATTTTCTCCTATTTCACTATATCTATTGTACATTTCAGTCTTTGTCTACACTTTTGGTTTCTTACACCAGAGAAGCCGTGCTATATTTGAACATGTACATTCAATTTATTTCACTTAAGAGTATGGCCTTAGGTGAAGCCATTTAGCTAGAAATGTCTCAAGTTTACACTTTCCTATGCCAGGGTGGGACTCCATTGCATAAAACACCACATCTTCTTTATCCATCCATCAGTTGATGGTCATTTGGGCTGTTTCCAGGATTTGGCTACCACAGAATCTGTGCCACTATAAATAGAGCTGTGTTTATATCAGTGTGATATAATGCTTTTAATTCTTTTGGGAAGATGTCATGGAAGGGAATAGTGGGCCAATTGGAACTTCTACCTTAGCTTTTTGTGGAACTTCCACACTGATTTGCACAGTGGCTGCATCAGTCTACACTCCTGCCAACAGTGGAGAAGGGTTCCTTTCCACCCCCTAGCCCTGCCAGCATTTCTTATTGGTTGTTTTCTTGTTGATAGTCATTCTTTCTGAAGTCAGATGGGATCTTGGCATTGTTTTAATTTGCATTTCTCAAATCTCAGTGATGTTGAACCTTTTCTCATATATTTATTTGCCATTTCTACTTCTTCATCCGAGAAGTGTCCATTCATTTCAGATGCCCATTTTTGAACTGAGTCTTTATATATTCAGGTGGTCTAGTTTTTTCAGTTTTGTATTTATTCTAGATATATATATATATTTTTGCCCAAAGAATAGCTGACAGACATTTTTTCCCACAGTGTGGGTTGTCTCTTTACCCTGTTTGTGGTTTCTTTTGCTGTGAAAAAACTTGTTATTAAGATGAAGTGTCAATTGTTGATTCTTTGTGATATTTCCTATGTGGTTAGTTTTGTTCGTAAAGTATTTCCTTTCACCAGTGTTTTCTTCCTTTCCTATCCTTATTCTTTTTCTTTGTCTCATCTAATTTCTCTGGCCCATGTTTCCAGAACCATAGTGGGTGAGAGTGATGACAGTGGACATCCTTTTCTTGGTCCTGATTTTAAAGTGAAAGCTTTCATTTTGTGCCCACCGAGTATGATGTGGGCTGTTGGCTTTTCATAGATGGCTTTTATCAGATTGATTTAAAGATAATCTATTCAAATTTTCTGTAGGTCTTTTTAAAAAATCTTGAATAAGTGTTGGACTTTGTCAAATATTTTTTCGGTATCTATTGAGATACTTACATGGTTTTTATCCTTGGTTCTGTTAATGTGGTGCATTATATTTATTGATTTGTGTGTGTTGAACCATCCCTGTATCCTTGGATGAATCCAATTTGGCCACGCTGTTTAACCTTCTTGATGATTTCCTGCACTCTGTTTGTCAGAATCTTATTGAAGATTTTTGCATGTACATTCATTTGGGAGACTGGCTTGTAGTTCTGCTTTTTGATCAAACCCTTTTCTGGTTTTGGTATCAGGGTAACGCTTGCCTCCAGTAATGAATTTGGGTGTATTGTTTTCCTTTCAATTTCATCAGAGAGTTTGAGAAGTAGTGGCATTATATCTTCTCTAAATGTCTTTAGAATTCAGCAGTGAATCTGTCAGGGCCTAAGCTTTTCTTTGTTGGCACATTTTTAATTACATCTTGACCATGAATGGTCACTCATTGTTTCCTTTATGCTGGATGTAAAGTCCTTGAGAAGGATGTTCCTTGTCTTACATCACTGTATCTGCACCATAAAAAATTCTCCCCTGGAATGAGTGTTCAGGCTGGAGAATGAATGATTGAATCTCTAAGAGGAAGAAAGCCAGTAGGGAAAAGGAATTTGAACCTGAGTAGAGGTTGTTAACAGAACTCAGACACATTCAGCAGATAACTGAAAATACAGATATCCATTCACTCATTCGTTCAAAAGTTATCACCTAAACACACGAGTGCTATAAGTATAGAGCTGGCTTTTATCCTTAAATGTCAGAGCCAAGGAGCAGAACTTTCAGACCAACTTCTCAACTCATTTCTGCTGCCAATTTGCTGTATGGGTTGGACTCAGTCACTTTACCTCTCTATGTACAAAGTAGGTTAGTTGATATTCCATCACCTCCCAGAAAAGTTGTAAGGATTAATTGGCATTTATAGGGTGCTTTGTGATCCAGAGATGAAAGGTCTTCTGTTTCTGCCAAATTGCATGATTACAGTAGTGTGGTAGGGTGAATGATTTAGAGCTTATGAAGGACTTTGAAGATGAAAAGAAACTAACTCTTATTATGATTTCTTTTAGCTTCTAGGCAGTACTGACGTCAAAGTTTATGTGCCCCTGAGTCTTTCCGGCACCACTAGGATTTTGTGTTTTTTTCTTGTTCTTCCCAAGAAGTTATGTTGGCTGTTAGAGTGTTTTTTTTTTTTTTTTTTTTTTTTAGTTTGCATAATTTTTAAAGGAAAAATCCAAAGCAGCATCAGCATCATAGAAACACAATTCCAATGAACTTAGGAGGAGGAGGAGGAAGGGGAAGGCACAATTAGATTTCTGTTTGATCCTCTCATTCCTGGACTTATTTCCGGTTATTTACTGATCCCTGGCACTAAGAATTGTATTGAAAGCCAGAGTGAATCTTCACCAAAATAAAGCCACATAGTAACCAACTGAAAGTGGACTTGAGGCATTAGCTTGTTGGATGTGAGATTTAGAAAATACATCCAGGATTCATCTTCTCTGCAAATGAGTTAAGACTGCTGCACAGGAGAGAGAAAATACTGACCTATATCCTGTGCCTTTCTAGAGACTTCCTCTCTTTTGAAAGCCCCACAAGGGAGTAACACAGGACCACCCTTGACCTCTTTCTAGATGTCAAGACTGGGGAGGTGGTAAGCACTATCGAAAAGCACCTAAGTCAGGGCTGTACTTTAGAGTGGTGTGTTAGTTACTTTTCTTATTGCTAAGATAAAACACCAAACATCCAAAGTTAAAGAAGAATAGGTTTATACAGCTTACAGTTTATAGAGGTTTCAGGCCATAATGGACTGGCTCCAAGGCAGGGTGGCATGGCAGAGGAGAAACAGTTTATCACAGCTAGGAGGTAGCAAAGCAACCAAAGTCACCTTAACAGCATCTTTCTGCCCTTTTTATCCCATCCAGACTATTGAGATTGGGTGGGGGGCAAATGAATCACTTGGAGGTTTAGTAATCACCAGCCCTTGATCCCAACACCACACATTTCAGAGTCAGCTACCTCTAAAAAAGACTGCACAGAGCTTGGGGGAGGGGGTCTAAACACAAGCCACAACAAGGGGGTTTGGGTTCTGAAACCGGGATAGTAAAACTATGTGGAGTTTGCCTTAGATATTCTTACTTGAAAGTCTGAGTCATTCTCTCCCTTAATCAGAGGGTGATCAATCCTCCAAGTTGCATAGAATGGGAGAAATGCGGGGCTAAAGAAAAAAAAGATAATAGGGACTTGCATAATTTCAACGTGTATGGGGGGTAGCAGGTCAGTGCTTCAGAGTGGGCAAAGACAAAGGCTCTCTGACCTGGCACTATTTATTGAGCATACACGACAACTAGAGGGAGTTTCCGGTGACTTGGGGAGCACTGGTCTTCCTGTATTGCTGTGAATCTTATGCTGAGGGCGGTGTGACAGTAGGTGAGATGAGTTCAGATGATAAGGAATTTGTCCTTCCCCAGGGGAAACCTTTCTCTTTTTGTATTATTACTTGCTTTTTGAAGAACCAGGATGTCTTTGGCTGACGTCATGCTGCCCTCAAGCATCACAGCATCATTGGATCATCAGGCCTCAGCTGTGATTGGAGGCAAAATGTAGTTGTGTTTCCATATGCTATATCCGGCTCACGGGCAAGGCAACCCTGAACCTTGTTTAGCTATAGTCATACTTTAATTATGAAATGATTTTTCCTCACAATTTCTGTAGAATGGCTCTTAATACTCCATAGTCCATTTGGGTAGAAAATTTGAGATGATATTTAGAAGACAGCATATAGCACAGTACCCCAAGACTCGATCCTCCACCTCCTCTTATATGTGGGCTTCAGAGCCACTGCCCAGTTTGTCCTGCTCTAGGGACAGGGCCACAAAGGAGGGTGTAGGGTTTGCGTGGCGGGTGTCTTCTGAGTCCACTTTTGCTGTTTATGTGGTGTTTCTGAGATAAAGGAACTTGATCCTGGATATGACATTGTCAGATAAGACATAATCTTGATTAGATCCTTATCTTTACCCAAAAGAAACTCACAAGCAAAGAAGAAATTTTCAATTTCTTAATGCCAGAAAGGAAGTACAATTGTTGTTTATTAGTTCTTTTAAAACCAGCCTGATGGACAGAGATCATTAACTTTATCTGGCTAGTCTTGATTCTTCTTCCTTTCCCTTTTTCTCTTTCCGCTTAATTTGTTCAAGTAAAGGTGTCTCCTTTCACTGTGTTCTTTTAGGACCATAGTAGTTTGTAGCAGTCAGAGGCAGAACATGATTTCACTAACTTATTACCCCGCTTTGTCGTATATTTAGAAGTGAATGAATGTTTATCTTTTAAAAAAACACAGAACTCACACAATTTTAGTCAGCAATAGCAAACTAATAGTTTCCCTGAGACCCATTTCTGGAACTTCTTATCACTGTAACACTTGCTATTGTGTTAAGCTTAAAATGAAAGCTGTAATTCTGTGTCTTGCCACATGCACAGGCATTTCTGGCCAGAACAATTTGTGTGTGAAGGACACGTGTGTGAGTGTCAAGTGGAGAAAGTGTCTGCGTGCAGTGAGGGTGATGTGAGAGGAAGGTTTTCATCTATTTCAAAACCTTTCAGTAATTCCCTAACAGGCAAGCCATTCAGTAACATGATTGAGTTTTCCATTTCTAAACAGTGATATAACAATATTGTAGCTTGATCCAAGATTCTGTCCCAGAATGTCCCATTTCTTGGCAGTTCTTCTAAATGGCATAACTGGGCTTTATTGGATTTGGAGAATATTTCTCTATCCAGTGGTTTCTGAAGTCATAAGATTGGTTGGTGAAAGGTGCCTTGTGAAAACGTTGCCTGTGTTAAGATGTTAATCAACTTTATCTTTCCTCTGTATTTGTGTTAACATATTGCTCTTGGTGTAGCTGGAGTTGCACGACTTTGAAAGCACAGTTTGGATGTTGACTATTGCATTGTTTTTATATTGTCTCCAAGGATTATTGCCAGTAGTCTTCTATATATTTTGTTTTTGTTATGTCTGATTCTAACTTTATCCAGGGGCTGCTGTAGTTTGTTGGGTTTAAATCACAGGAAGGACATGTGCCAAATTAAAGGCTTGTTGGTAATTTTTTTGATACTGTATTTTTAACCCTCTCTTCTTGCTGAAAAAAAAAATAGGCTTTATAAGAACGTATACTTTAAAGATATTTTTATGCACGACTTCAGAAGAAGTCTGAAAATGCTGCAGAACATACAGGCCAGGGCTGGGGATCATTTGCAAGAAAAACATAAAAATGAAATATTAATATGATTGGGCAGTAGCTTAAAGGGATTCATTCTCCAGAAGATAAATATTGCCAAATTTCATTTCTTTAAGTCCACTGGCTAACGTAGTTGAAATGTCTGTCTTTGTTATTTGATTATAGGACTAAGAAGTCACGAGAGAGGGAGAGCATCTGGCTTTTCAGTGGATTTTATTTATTGGTTGTGGTCAGGTTGGAGACCTCTGGGAAGCAGGCGGTTTCTAATAATGGAAGATTTTAGATGTTACTTACTTGCCTCATTCAAAGGACCAGTTATTTAATCCGAGTTCAGTAGCTGACTGACTGTCCACAGCTGTAGCACACAGTATCATTATTCTTATGGGGAGCTGAAAATTATTTGAGTGCACATAAAAAAGCTCTAAATTACAGCTGGGGTAGGAAGTACAGTGTGGCTAGCCAGTTAGGCTTGACTGGATATTAGAGTGCAAATGTTAATTTTGAATTAAGTGATAAGATGTAAGTGATCTACAGCTATTGAAAAGAACAGCATCATTGTGTGTGGCTGCTGTTTTCTAGGAGGAGCGAGAGTGGTGTTTACCAGGTTTAGTCAAACCGTCACAGCCCTGAGAAGCGGGGAACTCTTCCCTACGCGAACGACTCCGTCTTTCCCGCGCTGTGAACCAGGCCAGCAGCCGCCCACGGGAACGCCGGCCTGGGCTGAGGACTGTCTTGATGCAGGGTGAGGTTGATTGGGAGAAGGGATCGCTTACTTAGCTGATGGCAGCCAGGAAGTAGAGCAGAGGCACAGAGCAGAGAACAAGGGGTGAGGGACCAGCTGCAGCACCCCGGGTCCTGCTTCCATGACTCACCGAGACTCCCACAAGCCAGTCGAGGTGATGAGGTGACGGTCCAGCTTCACCCATGGAAGCGCAGCCCTCGCTCTGTACGCTGGGCCGCTTGTAGACCTTGTATTATACTGTGGCGTCTGAGTACGGAACAAGCTCTAAAAAACTCTAACATTTCACTGCTGCAATTAACTATGGCACATCCTCGATCCTTTCAGCAGGGGCTCTGTTGCTCGCATCACCTACCTGGCTGTTGTCAATGACAATGGAATAAGTCAGAGACTTTTTCAGTGCTCTGCTGTGGAGATGAGACCTTTAGGGGAGGATGGGAAGCAGTCAAAATCACTGTTTTTTGATCTTTTTGTCTTAATGGAGACTGTTTCGATTTTACTTCTCATCACTTGCAACATGAAACTTAGCTTCTTACTCCCACAAAACATGAAAGCTACTTAAGATGTCCTGAGTTTACTCTGGAAACAGTAGGGTGCTGGAAACTAGGGGTGGGGTGGGGGCATGAGGAGATACGAGTTAAAGGGTGCAGACTTGTTATTTCTAGGAATCTAATGTACAGCATGGTGACTCTGATTAATAGAACTGTACTGAATACTTAAAATTTGCCCAAAGAGTCAATCCCAAGTATTGTCACCACATCACACAAATATAACTATACTAGAAGACAGATCCATTAATATCAGAACATCATTTTATGCACCCTGAATATGTAAACTTCAACCTATCAATTATAAAAAATGAAAAAGGACCAAAAAACTAAAAAAGGACTCCCCCAAGAAAACAAGTAAAATGAATTCATATGTTTAAGCTTCCAATATTCTTTTGGAGAGTCAAATAGAAATTGACAATTATAGAATATATACATTTTTATCACTTTATTTCTTCTTCATTCTTTCTGTCTGGATTGCTCAAGGAACATAAAAAATACACTCCTCTTTGATGCAGAATATTTAACTGTCATTTCTGTAGCTTTGTTTCTAGCGGACATACTGAATCTACTCAGGAGAAAGGGATGAAGTGGAGGGACAGAGTGTTTTACTGGGCCTTCCAGTCTTTGTTCAAATTATTTTTCAGACTAAAATGTCGCCTTACTTAAAAGAGATGCTTATGACAGCTGTAAGACTAATATTTCTCTCTGTTTCAACAAGTGATTCTTGCTTTATTCTACCCACCTTCTGGAAGGAATACCTATTTATTACCTATTTCTGTAACTTCCCACATCCACTGAGTGAGTGCTTGCTTTGTGCTAAGCAAGGGGCTCAGTGCTGGGATACACAAGTCTTACTTACTCCAAGGGTCAGACGTTGTAGTGGCAGGACGTAAAGATTAAGTCAACCTAGACTGTACTGAGAGCTGTGCCACTGGATATTAAAGATGCACTAAAGAGTACGATGCACTCTGGTCTTCAGAGATCAGGGAGGCTGTCGGACTGAGCCAGTCTCGTGAGGTGAGCAGGAGTCAGCCAGGTGAAGGAGGAGCGCCAGGGTGTTCCACGGAGGAGCATGTGCAGTGGATAGAGTGGGACCTGGTGCCCATTTCAGGTCTGTCTTAGAGGACTGTCAGGGATCTTCCCATGAACACGGAATACCTCCAACTCTACATTGTCTCATCAGTTAAAGGTCCATGTTGGTGGCTTGTAGCATTTTTTTCAACAGGTTTTTGCTCTTGATATTAAGACATTTCCACTTATCAATTTCTCCTCAATCGCTGTTCTTTCCCTTCTTGCTATGTTGGCACTGAAGCTATGTGAATAGGCTCCTTTGAGATAGCATGTGTAGGTTAATAAAAATCAGCTTCTACGCTGTGAGTTTACTCAAGGTAGAGCTCTTTTTCATCATTTCCTTTCCTGACGATTTGAGGCTGTAGGTTCATATCTTATTGGTAACATTTTCAGCTGTCTGACCTTGGGCAAAGTGTTTAATCCTTCTGGATTTAAGTTTCTTTGCCTATAAATTGGGATAAACTAGTACCTACCTTGGAGAATTGTGATGTAAGGTGATGCCTAGTGTAGGAAAAGTATTTAACAAGTGATGACTTTTGTTCTAATCTTTATGAAGATGCCACTGAATCCTGTGCACTAAATAAAGAAATATAGTTGTATAATTTTGTTCCAATTTGAGAAAAAAATTCTTTTGAATTGGGTAAATGTGAGAGGGGGTGAAGAAAATCCTCTAAGAAAAGCTAGTGTCATTCTTAAGACAACGATAAAGAGTAAGAGTGTGAATACAGCCTTCAATACAGTTTGGTAATAGGCCTCAAAAATCTTTAAAGTTATGAATGTTGTTTGACCCAGTAATTCCACTTGTTTAAATTCACCCTTAGGAAATAAATATACCTAGAAAAAAGACATGTGAAGTACAGTTTTGATTTAATGATATATTGAGATTCTTTCAATTGATTGCATTTCTGGAGGGTGTAGAGCCCAGCAGCAGAGTATGTGCTTAGCATGCGCAAGGCCCTGAGTGTGATCCCCACATCCTCCATCTGGAACATTTCATTCCTTTCGGTTTCCAGAATATTGCTAATAAAAGGCTATCAATTATAAAGGTACAAAGGTTCTAAATTATTACTGAGACCCTACAAAGTCTTAAAGGCTCCTGGATTTCTGGGTTTCACTGCAGATGTGTTAAGTCAGATCCTTAGGAAATGGCCACTCTATAAGGCAGCCAGAGTCGACCATTTCTATGACCGGCCAGCGTATGAGTCCCGTCTTCAATTTCAACTAAAAGTATCACTTATAGTAAGTTACTGAGGTCAGAGAATTAGATATCAAAACTCGATAGTAAGAACTGATTTTGCTTTAAACTCTATCTTTTGTTGTGAGCAAACAAATAGGCTTTTTAGTGATGTATGTCATTACTAATCTTTGAGTTTCCTTTACCAAAATATTAATAGCATAAGGATGTATGTTGCCAATTATGTCTTTAATTAGACTAGAAATATGTATAAAGCTCTTTCACAGAAATGCATACTAAATCTGTTTTAGAGAAACTTACTTGTAAGACTTTTTCTTTTTACCCAATCCTAATTCAATCTCTGGCCTCTACTCAAGAGAAGCCACTACAATGAAATATTTTCTGACACTATGTGGAAATAACTGTTCTTAATGTGTGTCTTATTTATACCAGGGTTCCTAAAAACTTCCAAAAATAAAAAACTTTTTTTAAAAAGAAACTTTCAGAATGGAAGAGGGACATATGTCATGTTGACCCCAAAATAGCACAATATAATGAGCCCAACATGGGAGAAGTTCTAAAGGCTCAAAATAGTTGCTGATTTTACTTCACTATAATTGGGGAGGGTAAATCATATATTAGCATAAAAATTTCCCAATGCGTACTTACTGAACTCCAATATGTGTGGCCTGCTAAAAAAATTTCACAGGAGAAATTTCACAAATCACACACACACACACACACACACACACACACACACACACACACGAACACACACAGAGTTTAGAGGGATAACTATAATTCAATAGCTTGCTTCTTTTACTTCATTAATATATAGTAGAAATTCACCCTCATCAAAATTTTGGTCATTGTAGTCATTTCAATGACTATATCATATTTTTCATTATGGATATATCATTATCTACTTAACCAATCTCTTATTTCTGGACACACAGGTTGTTTCCAATTTTCCCTTTGCTAAACAACACTACAATGAACATCCATGATCACATGTCTTTTTTCTAGGTATATTTATTTCCTAGGGGTGAATTTAAACAAGTGGAATTACTGGGTCAAACAACATTCATAACTTTAAAGATTTTTGAGGCCTATTACCAAACTGTATTGAAGGCTGTATTCACACTCTTGCTGAAACAGTTATTTCTTTTCCAGAAGAGTCTTTTCAGTAATGCAGGGTGTCATCTTCTGAATTATTTGAAATCAGAAGTAGAAAAATCCCCTCTAATAATTTATCAAATAACTTCCCAACTCTTCCAGCTTATTCTGCCAGGTAAAAGCTAGACCAAGACGGACTCAGATTGAAGCAAAAAGAACAGAGGTAAAGATGAAGAAGAGAAAGAAGTTGCTGACAATGGGCTTAGAAGAAATCAATATTAGTTAACTTGCTTGCATCCAAGAATAATGAACTTCCTCCTAAAGACATATTGAAAATCAAAAAGAAGGGAAAACTAGAAATTCAATGTAAAATTCTGAGTCCCCATTTTGGAGATTGGCAGCACTGGAAAATGGAGGTTTTCCAGATGGCTTTGTCCAGTCTTTTAAAGCTACCTTTTGATCTTATTTAAATTTCCTCTTCATTTCACCTGTTCTGGGTTTATTGGTTGGAAAACAAGCAGGTGAATGTATTAGCTCTTTCTTCAGGCACCATTAGACTACAGGAAATTTATGTTCAGGTCAGGAGTCATATAACATGACTATATGCTGCACATTTATGAGTAGGTTAAGCAACAGGGAATTTTATCCTGGGATTTATGACACAGACTTGCAGCAGGCACGTTGTGAGGTTGAGAGGAGGCTTAAACAAGGGGAAAACTCTGCCTGTAGAACTGATTCAAATTCTTCAATTGATGGGAAAAACATGTAAGGGTTTCATTTTGGAAACTGCCTATGAGTTCAGACAAGAGACAGGAAAACATAAATATCATAAGCTAATCATGCCTTCTGCTCTCAGATTGAAGTTACATATGATTTTGGATGAAGTTGTTTGTTTTTAGGCATCTGCTTGCACTTCAGCATTATCCATGAGTGTTTAATTAGCTACTTTAGTGACCTCTATCTCCACTGATTCCAGGACAGTGGGGAGAAGGAAAGAGAGCATGTGTTGAGTCGAGAAGGCAAGGCTTCTACATTCTCTAAGAATCCTACCCGAACCTTAGTAAATGTCCTCATAGCCCATAAAAGCTGGCACAGAGGAGGGCATCAGCTGCAATCATTCAGCAAAGGCGGTGGCTTTCAGAGACCTGCCTTGGAGCAGGTGGAATGTACATTAGGACTCCTTCCTTTTATTCTTCAAATAGAGCTTATATTCAGTGGAGTTTTTATATTGTCAATACAGAGAAAATTGAGGGTATTTGCCCTTAAGCCAGGAGAGTTGATTATTTGTGAGGCTCCAATGTCACATTCCTACTCCCAGAGCTTGGAAAACACTAAAGTAGAATTGGGGAGCTGGGTCCTGGTAGAGTGGTTTCTTCTGACCACGCTGAGGCTCATAGGTATGCAGCTTATGGGCCAGAACAACTCAGTATGACTCAGGCTGCTGGTCCAGTGCGTACTTACAAACATTTTCCCCAGTCTTGGCTGGATACTCTCTGATGTTTATTCATCTGGTCAGTGTTTTCATCTGTTCAGGGTTCTATAACAAAATACCATAAACTGGGTAGATTATAAATGACAGAACTTAAAATTTTTATATCTATATTTTGGGTTTCTTATGCAAGAGAAACAAATATTTCACAGTTTGGGAGCCCAGAAGTACAAGATTAAGGAACCAGTCGATGCAGTGTCTGATGAGGGCCTGTTGCTGCTTCATAGAGAGGCCTCTTGGTGTATCTTTACAAGACAGTAAGGGCAAAGGGTCTCTTTCAGGTCTCTTACAAGAGCACTAGTAGTGCCACTTACCTCCTGAAGGACTCACCTCTAAAAACTATCAACTAGGAGATGTTATGACTGATGTTTAGATGTCCCCCCAAGCATCATGCTCTTTCAGAGGTGACTGTATCTAGAGTGTGTGATTGACTCAAAGTGCAGCTCAACTCAAGGGTCCTAGTATTAAGGGCCTCAGTGCGACCCACCATATGTAGTCTGAATAAGATAAAATGGACAGGAAGACGCTGTTAAGATCTCTTATTGCCTTTGCTGTGTTTTGCAGCTGTGAACTGCTGCCCCTCTGTCGTGTGCCAATCTGCCTGGGAGCCAACTGCTTATGGATGAAATCTCTACAAACTGAGCTAAAGAAACTTTTTCCCCCTTAACTTTGCCTGTTGAATATTTTGTCTCAGCAAGGAGAGAAAAATAACTATCATAAAAGAATAGGATTTCAACTATGGATTTCAAGGATAGGGACAAACATTCAGACAAACATCCAACAATCCACTACACCAAGTGCCTTGGTAGCTAAACTGTATATGACCTGGTGGTGGGGGAGTGGTATGCTGAATAAACTGTATTTCCTAATAAGATCTTTGCTTAGGAGTTAAAGTTGCTTCCATTGTGAATGTAAATGGGCTTGGGGTGGGAAGGGATGGAAGATCGAGAAGCTGTTTCATGTCCAGGGATTCCAGGGAAGGCCGGCAGGAGCCCACTGGGGGCAGGAATTGGATCATGGGATTCTGGAAGCAAAGCTTTGCTGGCTTTGTTCACTACAGTTCTCTCAGGGCCTGACACAGCAGGAGCTCACTACACATCCTGATGCCTCAGACCTAGGGGCATGGTGAGGAGCCAGTGCCAATGTCACAGCAGAAGCTAAACTTGTCTCCTGAGAGCTTTAGTCTGTCCAAGGAAAGGGACCTAAAAATATAAACAATAGGCTTTGTCATTGATTTCTAGTCTTCTTCCCACATACACTGTGGGCTGGAATGAAACCAAAAGTAGCTCCTTTAGAATGACTCATTGCTAAGGGTTGCAAATTCAAACTCAGAGCCCAGGGCCTTCTTTTGTGGTTAAATACAAACCATGCTAGATCCTGATTGAAGAAGGAAGCATGGCAAAACACAGTGGTTCTCACACTCCTTCATGCATGAGTGTCCCCTGGAGGGCTCGTTGAAATGGGGATCTGACCCCACTCCAGAGTGTCCCACTCCGTTGTTTGGCTGTGGGTGGGACCGAGAATTCATATTCTAAGGAGCTCTCCCATGGTACTATGCTGGCCCTCTAAGACCACACCTTGAGAGCCAGTATTGCAGAGGAAGGATCACTCACACTGGGAGGATTCCTATTTTATTTCCTTACTTGCTGGGTAACTTTGGTGAGGTCAAACTTCCTCAGTCTCAGTTTGCTTTTTAAAAAATGATGACAACACCCAGCTTACAGGGCTCTTTGGAGGGTTAAATGAAACAGTGGGAGTTCCGTGGCTGGTTTTACTTCCTCGATTCCTCTGGTGTGATCTTCCTACAAGGCAGGGTCTGGTGGTAAGGGAGGCTCTCTTGTACTATATTAACCTATTTATGCCAAAGCTTGCAATGTTTTGAATTTTTGTATGAAATTCATGATTGTCCCTTAGAAAAATTCAAGAAACAACAATGTGAAGAGAAAAACTTTTCTTAGATTCTGCTGTTAAGTACCATTTGCAACACGGAAGGCAGGGCCTAAAAGGATTAATTCCACATTAGTTTATATGAGTTTTTTGTTACTGTTACTGAACTCTATGCAAATGAATCAGTGTGAGATGGTTTTTATGTTATCGATAATGCTGCAAAAAAGAAAACAAGATATAGCCTTGCACTTTCTCCTTTCTAACAGATAGTTAAGAAACTTGCACAGGAACCTACAGCTATTAAGTGGCAGAGCTTAGTATTCAAACTAGTCTTCTCCATCCTTCCACTTTCATTATATTGGTTCCCATGATTCTCCATGCCAGATTACTAGGTCCTTTTCTCTAACTACTGCCTTCACAGGTGTTATGGCTTGTGCTTAGATGTCCCATTTAAGCCTCAAGCTTTTTCAGAGGTGGCTGAGTCTAAAGTGTGTGATTGATTCATAGTAGAGCTAGGATTAAGGGCACTAGGATTAAGGACTTCAGTGCTACCTACCCAATTGTTAACTCCCCTTGCCTGGAGAATCTACACTCATATTCTGATTTATTAACCTAATTTGGAGAAACAAGCCTTCCATCAGAACTCATCTTGAATAGTTGGCAAAGAATGATACTCTAAAATAATCTTGAATATTGTGCCTTTGGAGAAGCAGTGCTTAAATTTTACAATAAAAAACCCATCATTTACTTCAAGATTTCTTGCTTATTCCATAAAACTTCTAGCAAAGCAGAACAGGAAATTACATAATTAAAGAAGGCTACAGAAGTGGACTGTCGGGGCTGGGGATTTAGCTCAGTGGTTCCAGCACTTGCCTGCAAGTGCAAGGGCCTGGGTTCGATGTCCAGTAACCACATACAACAATGCGGGGTGTGGCTCAAGGCTGAGCTCAGGATCACCTAGAACTACAAAAAGCGAGACCCTGTCTCAAAAAAAAAAAAAAAAAAAAAAAAAAAGTGGACTGTCAAGGCAGAAACAGAAAGCTTGGGGCAGGACTGTGGGTGGGTAGGGTCCAAAAGATATGAGGCCGATTACCCACTGCAGTTAGTCGCCTTTCTTTTTTCCTGAAAGTGGAGATGGCTGCAAATACCACTTAAGGACCCAGAGATGCAAGTGGGTCATGCACTCTGAAGAAGTGGAGCCTTTATCCTGTTAGTGTCATAGGGGAGATCGGTTGCTACTTTCTACTGTGAAGTAGGCTCAGTCTCAGTATTTTGTCCGCAGAGACACTCCAAGGGCAAATTTTAGGTGTACTACAAGACTTTGGGAATATTGTGAAACATTTTTCTGAAAATAACTATTTCTAGTAAGTGATAGTTTGTTAGTATGTACCAGTTAATTATTATAGGTGTCTGTTCTGAATGACAGCACCATTGTTAAATATTTTGAATAATAGCCCACGTTACAATAATAGGAGGAACTAACAGATTTTTATTTCTGCATTTTGTAAGATAAGTAGGTGACTGAAATGCTTGATTTCCTAATAGGACAAGTACTGTGTTGTTTATTTGAGACTGGGTGGGTGAGGTCAGTTAGACAGCAGTTACACTTGGGCTACTGGACTTGAAAAATGTCTAATGATGTGACACAGAACATGAGACCTCAGAAGCCATTCTATATAATTTTGGGAAAGTTATTGCACAATTAAATTATGTTTAGGGCTGTGTGAGGCCAAGTGACTACTAGCCCAGGAGATAGCTAGGACATTTGGAAGCCTAACTCTGTTTTGCATCCACTCATAGATTGAAGTCTTGATGGTCCCCTGATACTGCCACATTCAAGGGCAAAATTACAGCAGCTGAGGACATCTTGGTGCTTTGAGGACTGAGTAGTAATAGAGAAAGAGAGAGATTTCACTTGGGGGAAGGACAAGTTTCTTATTAGCTTGCTATTGCATCCCACCTGTTATCATAAGAATGCTTTACCCTTCTCACCTTCCCCATCAATATAAGATCCTCATGGACCTGAAATCCTCATGGACCTAAGGTCTTCATCAACATAGGATTACTGCTGCCCTCCGAGTCACCCAGGACTCCCTCCAATGATGGGTGCATCCAGTAAACAGAGGCTAACTCAGAATGTCTTTGTCCTCGCTCACTCTGAGAACTGACTTCCCAGCCTCCCATGTATTATGCACATCTCCACTGTTTTTCTTTCTTTAGTCCTCAGCTTCTGCTTTCTGGGCAGATGAGAGGATTGATTGGCTCCCGACAATGAGCTACATAAAAGGAAACAATGACTTTAGCTCAGATTCCAATTGGAACCTGCCTTGCCCCTCTTACGGCGTACCACCACCTTCCCACTTTCAGGTCACAGCAGCAGTGAGGAGCAGGCGGACACAGACAGATGCTCAGACTGGAGAGAGCCTCTATTGGCTGGTAAACAGGAGACCGATGTTTCTGTGAGGCCTGCACATTGGAGGAAAATCACTTTGTACAGTAAACAACTAGTAATGATGATTCTTAAATTGGTCAATTTCATTGCTTCTGAAGGGACTAAGAGGATCTGAAAGTGATTGAAGAAGCCTTGATTCAGGGATATTTCCTTCTCAGCACAAATGGCAGGATGAGCGTCCCTGGTTAGCACGGTGCTGGGTGAACAGAATCTGGACTAAGGGGAATCCAGGCCACATCACTTCCAAGAATGAGAGTCCTCTTAGTAACAGACTTCTCCTGACTATGGCAACAGGGATATATACTGTGCCACACTAGCGGAGACAAAATATGAGATGCTTCAGACTGAGGCAGGCAGAGTGGAATACATTTCTTTTCTTTTCTTTCTTTTTTTAGGTGGAATTGAGTCAAAATGGGAATCTGAAAAAATTGTCATGTAAATAAAAAATAAAAGCTAGGTGTGGTGGTGCACGCCTATAATCCCAGTTTGCCAGAGGCTGAGGCAGGAGGAGTCCTGTGAGCCTAAGGCCCTTTTGAGCTAGAGAATGTGTTCAAGGCCAGATTGTACTATACTGCAAGGATTTGTCTTCAGGAAAACAAAAACAAAAACAAAGCAAAAAAACCAACCAAACAAACAAACAAAAAATGTTCATTTCTCAAAAGCACAAAATGTTTCCCTAAGAATATCAGAGGGGAGAAAAATGGCATTTCCAAATGTATACATTTGTTCCTAAGATTTGGACTCACATGTAAGGCAATTAATTTCTCATAAATTATTTACTTGAGGATTCTGTCAAATTGTACTACGGCCTTAATTCTTAAGAGAATTTTTGGAAACAAAACACAAAACTGTACTATGTCAAGGTTTTTTTTTTTTTAAATTAGGGGAAATGAACAGATTAAAGCTCTTTTTGATCTGTCATTTTTTTGATATCATACAGAAATAGATTTTTTTTTCAGTTTAATTCAACACATGTTTTTTGGACGGTCATGTTTCTGGAATTGTGTTAGACAGTAAGGAATAAAGATGAATGATAAAACCCACCCATCAAAACCCCTTTTCTTCTGAGCATGTCTTCTTAAAATGATCAAATATGCCTGGTTACATTAGCTTTGTGTGTGGAGATGGGCACAGAGGTGGGAAGGGAACTTTAAAGGAAAAAGTTAGGGCTATCGTGAAATGTGCCAAAGCCAAGCATCAGCAGCACCTCAGGGCACCGAGGACACAGTCCCATTGTTCAGTGCGGTGCAGGATGGGGCTTCTTTACATAATAACGAGCCAGCACAGCTGACCACACACGTGTCACAGCCTGTGAGGTCGCCCAGAAGTTTTCTCTCACTGTGTCTCAGAGAGCTGATAAAGAACCATTGTAAGTCCAAGGCTGGAAATTAAAGTTTGGTTCCTACATTGTAACCTCTGCTCCACAGGTGTCCTTGTCTTCGGGAACCTTGCCTGACCGAGCCTCCCTTCAGCCCACTGCCTCTGACATATTCCTTGATTTCGAAAAGATTAAGAAAAAGTTTTCTGAATGACACTACTGGAGTTTTCTGAAGGGAAAAGTAGAGATCAAAGTGGAAAGCAATCGCACATTTAGGTCTTCTGCTGTCTCCGCTCAGCGGCAGTGTCCCCAGGAGCACAGGCTGTCCTCTGGTCTAAGTCTCTTCCTGTGCTTCCTAGAATCCCAGCACTTTGCCCTTCAGCCAGTCCCAGATGGCGTCCCTCAGTCTCAAGGGATCTAGGGTTCAGTGTTTTCAGTTACTGCTTTCTCTTCCTTCCTTCCTAATATCATAAACAGCTAAGCTAGTTAGAAGTATTCTAAGAAGTCACAAAGTGGGGCCCTCAAAGAAGTCAGTGCAGAAGCTAGTTGTGACTAGGTGCATTCTCTGAAGGTCAGGCCTCAAGACAAAGAGTATTGACTACACCCACATACTTCCCTAGAGAAGAACATCTGTAACTGATAACTAAATAGGCATCAATCAGCTGGAGGACCAAGACCTTAACCCATCCCTTCCAGGAAAGGTCCTTGACCCATTCCTTCCCAGAAAATCCTTATAGGTTCCCTGTATGCTTGCTGTGAGACTTGCTTCCACATTTGATCCCCATTGAATCAGTATTACTTTAGTGGCTTGTAATCTTATTGGCTGACCATGATTTTGTTCCACTTTATACCAATCTTATGATTTTCCCATTGGATAAACATTACCTAAGCAACTACATTTGTAATCTTATTAGTTGACTACAGTTTTGTCCACCTCTCCTCATGGCTTTGCTCTATAAAACTCTCTTCAGAAGCAGGATCCAAGGACAACTCATCTTCCAGGTCCTCTTCTGTCTCTCTTAGATAGAAGCCATTTTTCTCTCAATAACTGCCCATTCTTTATAACAAATGGCAGAGAGGAAAGAGACCACCCAAGCAGGCTAGTGGAAAGCAAGGAGGCATAGACTTCATTCACCTGGTAGAGGCAGACTGGGGGCAATGGAGGCCTATCAGTGCCAAACAGACAGACGGCAGGGATTTCATAGGAGATTGGGTGGGCAAGAGGTCTGGCACACCTGCCATGTGGGGTTTGGTGTGCACATGTATGGTCAGGGTCCATGCAGCAGTCAAGTCAGGGAAGATGTCGAGCCGTACTGTACTTTGTGGTCTTTTCTGTAACATCCTATCCTGTGTTCTGTCTGCTGTGAGACAGCGTGGCTTGGTGGTGAGGCTGTACTACCTCCATCAGCTACCTGCTTTATTGAGTACTGTGGCTTGTGTATCTTGTCAAACTGTAGCTTGGAATTAAAGAGCATATTTATTGACTGTTTTATGGCCAGGTCAAGCCTGATACCCTTCACTTTCATTATTCCTAGAGTGTCTGATATTTTGGGAAAAAAAGAACTTGACGTTTAAGACATCTAGGAGGTTAGGAGTTATAATATTTTAGAGGTTCATGAACCATCCTTATATTTTAAGCCCTATATCACTCTTACCATGGGAGCAAAATGAATTCTACAGCATCTTTAAAATGAAAAAGGTTGAAATTTACCAAGCTCTAGATTAGAAAGAATTTAAAAGGGAAAACAGGGAAAGAAAAGCAGGAAGCATTGAAAACTAGGCATATCATCCATGTATGAACTAAACAGTGACTAGATAGGAAAAGGACATTCCCCTGGATTGGTGAGGATTAGCCACGAGTGCAAGGATGAGCCTGCCAGCCAAAACGCATGCAGGCGTTTTCTCATTCTCAATTCAACACTGTAGTTAAAGAAATATACCAGAGTAGTCTGAGGCTTCCTGAATCAACAGAATTGGATGGTTGCTTTACAGCTTAGTTTCTCTCAGCCAGCTGGGGGCAGCACCAAAAGCTCAGGCTTTAAAGTAAAATTTCACCTGGTTTTTTTTTTTTTTTTTTTTTTTTTTTTTTTTTTTTGGTCTCCACAAGGTTTGGGAGACAAAGCAACCAGTTGTGAGGGCCCATGAACCACCTGGGGCAGGACCTGCGTGGTTCGTATCATCCTCTGTTCTGTGAGTAAATTAATACCCCAAACAAAGGACAAGAGACAGAGAGTCATTCACCAGCCTCAGGGCAGCATCAGAGCATAGCAGAGCTGGAGCTGCAGCTCCAGAGCTCAGTTGCTGCACGTCTTATTCTTTCTGTAGACAGCAGCTCTCTGATTGCAGTGTCCTGTAGTTCAACAGAAGTTGTAGTGTCTTATCTTCTTACCAGGACTCGGAGAGACAGAACATCTGCTGCATGACTTTGGCCATGCCCGGCTCATGTGGCAGAGTATGTAAAGTTATTCTCACATAACTGTGACTGTTACATGTATGTCCCTGAGAGCGGAGTCGTGTCCTTAGACACCTTCAAATCCCTGGGCTTTGTATAAAATCAGAAGTGGGGCCCTACACCAGGCCTTGGGGTTTGTATGTGTGTCCGTGGCCTTTCTTTTCTATTGCCATGACTGAATACAAAGTCTACAAGAATTTGCTATGATCATTTGGATGATAATTCCATAATTTATTTGCCAGTAGTTCTAATCTCATCACTGCTTGACACTAATCTCATTCATAGCCTTCCATGGTCATATCATGAAATAATTACTCAAAGAAAATTTCTGATGGCAGAGTATAGAATCCACTGGAAATTCGGGGAAATAAGAGGAGCTTAGCGCTGTTTCTGCTTTTCCTATGCTTCATTCTGATTAGACAAAGAGATCTCATTATTCATTGGTGGACAATCTGCTGGCTTGGAGACTTAAATGTTCCTATGGCGTGAAAAGATGCGGCCACACTTACGTACACCACGCCACCTCTCCCATCTCTCCCATCACCATCTTTACCATTACCTCCACCACCAGCACCAAAGAAGCTCAAAGCCATAACACGCCCACACTTAACAAGATGTGGGAATCACATCTTGACTTAAACTCTTTCGGCAGATAGTGGAGGACTGAGATACCCTAATGACTGTCATTCGTTCCAAATGCTTTACTAAATGCCTATGAATGCTTGTCCCTGGATAGGCTAAGCATAAGTGGATGTGGGTAAAGATTAAAGGATGAGGAAAGTGTGCCCCTCCTTTCTCCTAGGAAGGAAGAACAGAGAGCTTGCAAAGCTTTACGTTTACATGTGTTTTCAGCCCACAGTGGGTGGGTAATTAAGTTGAAAGAGGATTTGACTTTCAGGGTGCATATAAGTTTGACAGCTTTCTACAGAAATTATAGATTCTCTGTAGTATAAACATTTCTTTTTTAAAAATCCTAGAATTCTTAGAATTCCACAACTGTGGAAGACTATTATCAGGTTAGGGTGATTCTGCCCCATGGCTCTCCACAGAAAGTTCACAAAATGAATGGGCTTGTGGCTGACCAAGCCACAGAGGAGTTCCTTAAGAGTCAAAGTGAAGTGCATATCTGGGGCATGTGTAGGTCCACTCCAGAGTAATTTACAGAGCTCAGCACTTGACTGAAAGCACTGTACTATACCAGTTTATCTTTGAGTCTAGAGTTTGTCCAGAACAAAAGTCTCCCTTCATAAGATGAACTCTAGACTACTTTGCAATACAGTAACATTCTCAGTAAAGAAATCCCTGGGAATAAGGGATGCCTTTGAAACAGCCCTCAGAGAAGCCGGCCTTGACTGTTGAGTCTGTGATGTACCTTATATCCTCCTAGGAACCCCTTTCTCCAGATCATGGAGGTTTATATGCATGTAAACAATTACTCCTATCCTCCTAAATTCATGAGGCTGAGATGGGGTGTATTTTATTCACTGTCCTGGTTGTTGCGTTTCCAATAGTTCTGTAAGTATATCAGTCTGGTCAGGTTACCATAGCAAAATACTGCTTGGTGGTTTGAACAACAGAAACCAGTCTCCTCACAGTTCTGGAGGTTACAAGCCCAAGACAGAAGGGCTGGCAGGATTGGTTTTTGGAGAGACTTCTACTCCTATTCTTGCAGATGGCTGCCTCCTTACCTGTACTTGTTTTATGTTGAAGACACAGAGACATCTGTAGTGTCTCTTCTCATAAAGTCACAAGTCCAACTGGATTAAGGTTCTTATAACCTCAAGCATCCTTAATGACCTCATTAAATGCCCTATCTTCAAATACATTAAAATCGAGGGTTAGAGCTTCAACATATGAATTTTGGGAAGATGCAAGTCATATTGTAATACCAGATGATTCCAATATGGAGCTAAGTTTGCAAAGCATTAGTTGAGGGGCTGCCAGCATATTATTTTGAACAGATTTTGTTATTTGTGAGGAGCCATTCTAAATCTGAGGCCAGTTTTATCCTTTGTTACACACGATGTCCTCTGAGGGAAAACATCTTTCCTGAAGTTTGAGAAAGAGGAGAAGTATAGGGAGTATTATGGTTTCGATCTAAAATGCTCCCCCAAAGTCTCATGTGTTCAGAGTTAGGATTTTGGAAAGGGACTGGTCTTGGTCATGGTCATGACCTTCAGTGGATTAATACATGAATTCATAGCTGAATGTACTGTTAGGGGTGGGATCTGGCCAGAAGCATTAAGTCACTAGGACTATGACTTGGAAGAGTATATTCTTGTCACTGGCTTCTGTCTTTTCTCTTCATTTTCAGGCAAACATGGGAGCTCTTCCATCATGACAATGACAGTTCTGCCTTGGAGCCAGCCAACCACGGACTGTGTCCTTGGAAACTATAAGCTAAAATAAATCTCTCCTCCTTTAAGTTGTTGTATCAGATATTTTATCCCAGCAAGGAGAACTTGACTAACACAGAGAAGGACAAAGGATTCTCTTAAGAACAATGAGAAGGATCACGGTTTTGACTCCAGGTATTTTTGAGATAGGGACTCACTTTGTAGTTCAGGCTGGCCCTGAGCTCAGCCTCAAACTCACAGCAATCCTCCTTCCTCTGCCTCCTGAATGCTGGGATTACAGGTGTGAGCTACCATGCCCGGCTTGACCTCTAGGTCTTTAAGATTCAGCCTTCAAGTCAATTGAGATGGTTCTAGAGTGACCTCAGAGGACTCCAAGAAGATGTTTTTCTTGAGGGAAAGTAGAGTTTTGTCATTTAGATCCAATGTGAGGCCACACTTATAGTAGTACTTATAGCAAGAGTAAAAGATTATTCCAGGACTCTTTTAGCCAAATACTGTTGGGCTGGTTCAGTGTATTTTGCCTATAGGTAGGTGGCATATAGTGATCGGCAGTCCCACCATGGGGAGATGGGCTGGGAGAGCATCGGTTCCTCCGTGGGAATATGGATAGTAGGGTGCCAAGGATTATGTGTGCGTCTTTGTTCCAGCCAGTGTGTGAACTCCTTCAGGGCATGACTCTACTGGCTCCATAGTTTCCAGCTTTCCTTGAAGATATTAAGAATGTGGCTAATTATCAGTCCACTGTACTCTTTTCAGCTGAGGCTTAGCATGAGCTGCTCGTTTCCTTGCCTCCAAATTATGTTCTCGGACATGTGAATGATACCTCTCTGGAAAGTGGAAAAGCCTTTCCATACATGAAATTTCTGGATGCAAAAACAGAAAGATGAGAGGCGCCTCCACTCAGTCTAGAGATCGTTTGAGCAATGGAAGCAGAGGCTTCTGGCACCACCAGGGGAAGATGGAATCCAATCCAAGTCTCAATAACCCTTGAAGTCCTTTGCATGCTCTTAGTGAGTCTGAGCAAGTGTCACTTCAGATGTGGTGAGAAGCTGAAATGGAAACTATTACATCAAAACGTTTCGTTTAGTGGGGGGACTGTTTGGAAAAATCTGATTTTTTTAAGGAACAAAGAGAAGTTGATGAAAGGATTTGAGATTATAATGACCAAAGTCTCCACTGTCTCTCGTTCCTCTCCCACCCTTCTAAAGTTGGGAAAAGAAATCTAGCCAGAGAAATGTCTTGAATATTACAAGCCTAGCAGGCCAGACTTGTAGCAAGGATAGCATGTAGCTGTAATACCTTTTAATTACAGCTGTATAATTATAAATAGGAAAGAAATTAAAAGATGAAGATGCGGTTTGTAATGAAATTACCATAAATACCATGGCAAACTTTAAAGTCGTCATGAAGATTTGTAATACAAAAACATAAATTGGAGGTTAACATCTCCCAAAACTAGAAATTAAAATTTTGTGGATTCGTGGTCTTCCTTGTTAGCTTGGTATTTCCTTCTCAGCACACAAAAGCACCATTAGTCATGCAGACATAAACAGACTCTGAAAGTCAGAGTCCTGGCTGCCAACTCTTATGTTCTCCAAGCACTTGGTTAAAGCTGACATAGAAATGATTCGAGTTCTAGAGACAAATGGTGGAAACATCAAAAGAAATCTAGTCCAACTGCTTGGACATTTTTGATTACTTTGCCTTTTGGAAGCAAGCATGTGTGTTTGTGATGCCTGAGTTCGTCTTGAAGTCTTTATTTAAGCCCCCATTTTACTTCCCACTGAACTGAGAAATTTTTATGATTGAGGATAGGGGATCATAGTTGCAAAGGGCTGTATTGGTGTGGGTGTCAGCAACCTAAACTGGCAGATCCGAGTGCTTAGGCAGGTCTTACCATCGTTTTAGTGACGTTTCTCTTATCAGCTATCTTCTGTTTTGAAACACTGTTAGTGGGATTGACACGATGAGAGATCTGTTTCCTAACCCTGTTTTATAGCTGATTGCTACTAAGATATCTTGAACATGTGAAACCTTGATCAGAAGAGAGATCAAATAAATGAGTCTGGGGCGCTCTAGTACAAACATTTCTCTGACATATGTCCCAGTGACGAGGAATTGTGTCCCCTTTTTGGACATGAAAAGGCTATTTTTTTCTAAACCAAGAAAAATTATTTTTCCATTTCTTTGCTACCATTAATTCACAGGTTAGAATAATCAAGAAAAGGTATTTCCCCCTACCACGAGTAAGATGTTATCCTGCGATGATTACCTAGGATGAAAAGTAGGATAGTAAAGCAAATTAAAGGATGACAAATGGAGAAAAATGAGCAGGTCAGAAGAGGCATGTGCACTCTTTGGGTACTCTTTGGGTTTACTCTTTGGGTAATGAAGATTCACTGAAAGTTTGAACGGAGAAGTAACATGATGAAAGAAGTATTTTGGTAAAAACAGACAGTGATTAATAGATAATGTGAAATGGGAAGAAATTGTTGAAAAGGAAAGGGAAACTGAACAGGAAGGGAAAAGGAAAAAATCAAGAAAAAAAGGAAAAAGTGGGAACGAAGCTTTTGTAAATAATGAGGGGAGAGTGGTTATATAAAAAAGGAGAAAAGGAAGAATCAAGATGTTCTACTATACTGGTACAAACTACCTTTGATGAATGTGATCATTATGTGCATTTAAATTATGCCAATAAAATTAAAGTTAAAAAAAAGAAAGTGGTGTTTTGCAATGAATTAAAATGGAAAAAAATTGGAGAGTAGTCATTGCTTATCCTGTGCACCCTGTGGGAACAGACAGAAGACAAAATTAGCACATTAAATATCCTCAAAAGGAGAAGAGAGAAAGATATTAAAAATGAGGAAAAGATATAGCACTCATAAAAACATCCAACTAAAAATATTAGATATTAATAAGTCAGTAGATGAAATGAACAACTTCAGGAGAAGAACACCAGAAGGATTAAATAGCAAAATGTAGACCCAGGATGACCTTATTGATGAACTGGAAAATTCAAGGTCTTCATCCCCAAGAAGTGATAGATAATAGAGAGTGGCTGGGTAAAAAGGAGTGTTAGGAGATACGGAATTCAGAAATAGAAGTCCCGATAAGAAGAGAGTCTCAAATGAGAAAGAATAAATACTTAAAAAAGGATTCTTTTAAGAATGTCAATTTATAAAGAAGTATGGATGGGGCCGGGGATTTAGTTCAGTGGTTCTGGCGCCTGCCTTGGGAGCACAAGGGCCCAAATTTGATCCAGGGTAACCACATACAGCAATGCTGGGCGTGGAGACTCACACCCACCAGCAATCAGTACTACATGCTACAGTGTCGGGCGTGGTGGCTCATACCTGTAATCCCAACACTTGGGAGGCAGAGGCAGGAGGATTGCTGTGAGTTCGAGGCTGAGCTCAGGGCCAGCCTGAACTATGAAGGTGAGATTCTGTCTCAAAAAAAAAAAAAAAAAAAAAAAAAAGTATGGATGAAGATCCTAGACTAAAAGCTTTTAGAATATGATGGAGTACAGAGAAAAAAAAATCAACCAGTAGACACATCACTGAAACATTTAAGAAATTAGAAGAGGGCCGGGGAGCTATCTCAGTGGTTTCAGCGCCTGTCTTGCAAGCACAAGGACTCGGGTTCGATCCCCAGTCACCACATACCATACTAGGCATGGAGACTCACGCCCAGCAGCAACCAGTACCACATACCACAGTGCCAGGCATGGTGGCTCACGCCTGTAATCCCAGCACTCAGGAAGCAGAGGCAGGAGGATTGCTGTGATGTGAGTTTGAGGCTGAGCTCAGGGCCAGCCTGAACCACAAAGTGAGACCCTGTCTCAAAAAAACAAAAAACAAAACAAAACCTAAAAAAAAAAAAAAAAAAGAAGAAATTAGAAGAGAAAGAGAAAATCTTAAAAGGTTCTTGAGATAAAGAGGAAATTACTTTGAAAGGAATAAGATTAAGTGGTTACTGGGGATCGAACTTGGGTTCTTGTACTTGCAAGACAGGTGCTGGAACCACTGAGCAAAACCCCTGGCCCCACCAGCTTATCTGTGTTCTGGGCACTAGTGTAGCTACACAGCTAGAGTTGCTGGAACCCCAAGGCCACCATCAGTAGTGCATCAGAACT